>NJDD01000764.1:155579-167352 GCA_002245505.1 Calephelis nemesis
ATTTCACAGGATTTGCCGAAGTGCAGATAAAACTGTAAACAAAATAACGTATTCCTACTATTTATCTAAGGTGAAATTAGAAAAGAGAAAGTGTATGTTCAGTTTTGACGGCAAAATTGTTGAATTGATTTTAATATTTACAAAAAAATAGATGGAACTTTGGATAGCGATATAGGCTACATTTTATCTTAATATTTTAACGAGCAGTGTTGGAGAGCTAAATATCAAATTAGTTGACTACGCGGGCGAAGCCGCGGGTAACAGCTAGTATTTAATAAAAACTAAAATGTCATCTATAGCTAACTTCATCATATCGGTTTTTCGTGACGGTGTGCGCGCGCATCGTAAAAATCGTAAAAATCAAATACACGCATGCTCGTGGATTTTCCGTTTAACAAAAAAATATTAAACACTATATTTTTTTATGAACCAATTGACTACCACATTTTTTTGTAATATGCTGTCTACAGAGTAAAGAAATGAAACTTACGAAATCTTACAAACTTTTATAGAGTACCTACTAACTTAGCCAACTCCTGTCCTATAATTGTTAAAACATATTATTTATTACAAACCTTTTTCTGACAATAATTGTCACAACAAAAAAGATAGCAAAAATGATCCACTGTTTCAGGCATCGTGCAAAAAAATAAATAAATAAATATCTCTGGACAAGTTACACAAATTGAATCTAACCCAAATTAAGCAAATTATATGCTTATGTTATAGGTGTTAGTAAACTATTCTAGTACATAGAAATACTTAAATAGATACTAGGACAAATTTAATAAACATCCAGACCCGGAAATGCAGACATCTAAATGTTCATCACACAAATGCCTACTCCCGTTGGAAATCGAACCCGAGCCTCGCGGTTGGTCGGCGTAATTAGGCGTGTACGCTAGCCACTCGACCAACGAGGCGGTCAATGAATGCAATGACCAAGTAAAATGGGGATTCATTCTTATATATAAGATTTTATTCATTTATTATCGGTTACGTGTAAACAATTTATTGAAATCAAACGCGACTGCTTCTGTTTCCTTTTCCCCTGACATTTTGTTGGTTTTCACATAACATGGACTCAATAGAGACGAACGATCAAATAATGCTTGTCAGCTAACTGCATCGTTCATGAAAATAAGCGTCATACCTGGTTTACCAGTCACTTTTTGAAGTTATACTTTTTTGGCGCGTTAGGAAAAAAATATGAGGGTAAATTTTTACGATGCGCGCGCACACCGTCACGAAAAACCGACATGATGAAGTTAGCTATAGATAACATTTTAGTTTTTCAAAAAAAGGTACCAACAAAGTATAAGTAAGGACTTCTACGTATGTTTGCGTGAGAACTGACAACTGTATTCACAATATTTCTTTATTTCTATGGTTAATGTCGTTTTGTCTACAAATGTAAAATAAGGCAAAAGATAAAATTTTTAAAAAGATTTTTATCTCATTACGCCGAAGAATTATAACTTCTAACGCTTGTACGTAAGTACACACACAATTTATTTGTTCTGATTAACGCCCTTAACTAGGTACACTGTCTAGTAGTCGCTAACTATGTTCCTGTGGGTCTCGTCAGTATAAATCAGGTGAGGACAGGTCGGTCTGATAGTGTCGCTATCAGAATGACGACGACTCAGGCCGGAAATAATGTCGCACGCCGAGAATGCCGCTTGACAATATAACATAAGCTGCAAAATAAAATCTGTTTCTATCGTAAACAAGACATTGTCTGACACTGTCCTATGTACAGCTCTAATAATTTTATAGCAAACTAGATGTCCCGGCGAACTTCGTACCGCCCGTTCAGTTTGTATGGGAAAAATTACAATGTTATTACGTTTCCGAACAAATGATGCTCGAATTTAATTAAGTATGCACGTTTCCGAACAAACGATGCTCTTTTAATTCAATATAGTCTATGGCGGTGAATGACATTGACATTCGTTACGCGCGTTTTTTAAAATATGCAAAATTTATTTTTTTTCAAAATTTTCGAGAGCTTTTCTTAATATTTTTTCCGTAAGAACCTTCTCCTAATAATAACAAATACAACAAAAAAAGAATGAGCGAAATCGGTCCAGCCATTCTCGCGTGATGCCGTGACCAAGGAAAACGTAAATGAAATGTAAACAAAAACTCAATGCAAACGACATAATCTATAAATCTATAATAAGTTTTCATATATAATATAATGTTCTTAAAAAGCTTAATTTTCTATGATTACGCAATAACAGTTTGAATTTATTTCTACCTAATTGCAGAAATAAATTCAAATGTGCAATATTAATATGTACCTGAAAGCAAATAAAAGGATTTTGGTAATTTGTTTTTAAATAAATAAAATAATATATATTTATTATTCATTTTATTTATTGACATAGTTACTAACGATGATCAATTAAACCAAAGAAATGTATGTTCTTAAATAACCAACATCCAGTTCAAAATTCGGTAAGGAATAAGTAATACTTAGAATACTTAGCGCCGCACACTAAGGTTTTATTAGACAGTGTCTAGTGTGTTCACTCAGCTGCCATTTACGGGAGCCGTTTGAGTGCTGACGTGTGGAGTGCTACTTCACACTGAACCTTAGTGTTCCTCGTAAAATACTACGCCTAGACTGATGTTCCGACATAAGTCGTGTTGGACCGTCTAGATCCCCGCTTACAGCTTATAAGGGGCAGCACAGGCTACATGGGCCATTATCAGCTAAACCAATCTAAACTTATTTTATTTGGTACTGACTATACTACTGTTCTGTTAGTAATATTTGCTTGAATGCTAATATTTGATTGAAATATAAGTACGCACGTCGCAGATTGTTTTATACTACTTGTGGATTACTAATACACTTATTGGTACTCAAACGAGCCAGTATTGGCAATTTAATATAATATAACCCATAAATGTTGAGAGAGACATCGGTAGTGGGTAGATCGGAAAATGAACGGAAGCACGCGATCGTTTCTGTATTCAATTTCATACAGAAACTTACTTTATGTTAGCGGGGACTACCCGCTCACGAAATCATAGAATTGATCACTTTGGACATAGATTAGTTAATACATTTGCTTCTACATTAATACCTTCTACCTAGATTTTCAATTTTAACGAAACGGTGACCATGTTTTTTAATTACCTTAATAATTTCATATTTCCCATTGTGTATGGCTTTAGAGTCTAACAACCTCCATATCAAATTACATAAAGAAGCACCATCACATATGTTTTTAATGTATTGTAAGAAAGCAAACAAGCAGGAGATATTTTCACGACGACAAGAGACAACCCTCATCTATAGACTATTTACTTCTGCGTCTTATACTTATGGCTAGGATCTTTTAAATCCACTGGCTGTCCAATCCTCTAGCACGGAACATAAAAAAGACGAGCATTGATATTGTACATATATAGACATCAGCGAACTACCTCTGAGCAGAATATCATCCAGTATTCTAAATAATTGTGTTTAGATTTTATTTAATTCTTAGAACAATGTACTCTGATTTAAGAAGATAATAACTAATAACAACATTAAAGAAGTGAAACAACCACATGATATTCTTTGGCAGCTGCCTGCGACGATCGTAATGGTTGGTATACATACTTTTGTAAACCTAGTTTACCGTAGATACCAGATTTGCGTGTAGCATCACAGTTACAACAAAATTTACTGAATAATTTCTTAATATTAATGCTGCTTTACTTACTTCAGCAATTATAAATCAAATCCCACTTTAGCTGACCTAAGTTGTGATTTATATATTTAGTATCATTTTTGCGTTTAGTTTATTTATTGCCTGTAGACAATCTTAACGAATGTGCCAAATAAATTTGAAGTTATTTATCTTGTTATTGATGCTTGATATAAATTGATTTTGAAGGTTTTTTTATGAAAAAGTTTGGTCAAGATACTCGTACAACTCATATTTAGTGCATTTATTAATACTTTATTAACACGTTTTAAAAGAAATTATTTTAGGCGAATTAATATATTTTTTAAGTTTCACAATTTTGATGTTATTCTAAATTGACAAAATTCTTTTTTTAATCTTTTTGGTACTGATCTAGCAAGTAATATAAAGTAATAATTTAGTTTTTTAGCACAGCTGTATACAAATCACATACAAACGATGAGACCACTATCTGAATAAAAGACTTCAAGCTAGAACCTAATTTACTTAATTAGATTATTTATAAATATGTTTTGATAGCAGTCCATCAGTATCATAGCTGTTAGTTTTTGTATTAATAATTTATCCGATACAGGATGATTGTAAAATCGGATCTGTATTTGCGTCTATCAAACTGAAGCGATTTAAATCGAGTTACATTGATTGTTTATTATCAATCCGTTATCCAAACACTATTCATACGTCGGGTAATCTAATAGAGTATCGTTTAATACCCAGCAGTTTTAAATATGGCTAGGGACATGCGATTAAAACGAATATATCGATTTACTATAGCACGCGAACCAGGCAGCTGAAAAACGTTATGATTTACTGTTAGTCATGACTTTATCGTCATATGAAAATTTGAAAGTATCTTATTGTGTTTTCCAATAGCAATAGAAGCTGTAATTATTATATCACAATGTTCTGGACAAAGCATACAGGAGCCGAACTAGAAGTCAAAAGGCATGTTAGAACAAACGGGAACAGTTCCTCGTCCAATATTATCATACTATGTTCTATTAGACAGTTAGGTCCTCGATATTATGATGAACAGATTCAGTCCATTTTTTGTTGTGTCAGATATTGTCAGTTCTAAAGTAAAGTCTATGTGTATTTTATATTCATAGTTAGGATAGAACAATATGTGACGAGAAACTAGTCATACATAAAAATATAATTAAAAAACCTGAAACATTTAATAAACATCCAGACCCAGTTGATATACAGATACTTTTAAACTAGTCGGTTCCTCATACTGATGTCCATACATACCAGGAGTCGAACCTGATCATCACGGCGGCGTTAGGCCTGAGAGGCGGCTCTTAGCATAAACATAGTAGAAACCTTCATAAAGACTCTTATCCAAGCAAATAAAAATACACAAAATCGACTATTTATATTTTTTACCCATTTTATCCCTGGTTTCAGGGTAATTTAATTAATATAAAATTTGAACAATACGTTTAAATTTTAAAATAGCACTTAGCGGCACAAATTTGAATTATTGGCAATATAAACAGAATGAACGTAGACCAAATTAAATTCGTGAATACTTGTTGTCCCTTTCAGGACCTTCTCAGGTCAGGCTCCTGGCATCAAATATTTTAGTCGTTATGGAATGTCACAATAGCGAGCATTAACGTAATGGCAGCAGAAATTAAAGATAAACAGCCCAATTGCACAACAAAAGAAGTTTCAAAGTTTATTAAATATTTTGACGGCCGATATCTTAACGATATCTTGTAGCAAAAAAAAATGTTAATTCCTTTTATGAACACGTATGAATTAAAAGTTTTACGAACAGTGGGACATGATAGATAATGAATTCTGCGAAATACAATATGTTATCTTTTCTCTAATTATATCTTAATTGTTGTTAAGTGATACATTCTACTTAGAACCGTTATCGCCTTTGCGTTATGTAAGAACAACATAGTTTATCACTAAATTAAATAATACATTCGCAATGCAAAAGCGGCTATATAGTTACAGAAATAAAATCATTCATCAAAAATATAGCAACAGTTAACAATAAATTGGGAGACAAGCGATATGCTACTCAAATGTTACTGTGAAATAAAACTCAATCATGCGGTACAGAGCATATTAATTAATTATAGTATGGTGGTGATTCTGCTGTACACAAACTTCGCTTGTTTTAGATTTATGCAATTACTTTTTAATAGAACGAAAGAAAAGGTTATTTAGAATTTTTATTTTTATTCCGGAAATGTCAAATTGTGACGTTATTAGTCAACGTTGTCCGAAGAACAGACAACACTGTAAAAATATCGTGTCCCAAATAATATGGCAGTACTAAAAGCGTTTTGTCTCTTTTTCTTACTTTCGTGGAAAGAAGAAGGCGTGCGAAGAGGAGTGCACAAAATTACCACCTATAGTAAAATTATCATGTTGAAATTAAAAAGAATCACATCGGTAACAAATTTTACGTGAAATTCCATTCGCAATTTGTTTACGTTATAACTACAAAAAATAATATATTTTTTTAGTATAACTTAAATTAAAACTAAAACAAATTCCAGTCGCAGTCCAGTCGTTTTAGTTATATCTACAAAAAATCTATTAAGTGCAACAGTAACACTAAAACCAAAAATACACTACACCAAAATATATGAAGAAAACTCCTAGACCAAAGAGTTACTCACTTTAGTACCAGTACTTACTGTAGCCAGTTTAGGTACATTTAGGCGGTGCACCTTGAAGGGGTTATCGTCAATAGGCAGTCGACTAACAGGCGCGTTAGCCGCGTTGCCATAATTTTTGGTACTTTTTTTTTAAAATCAGGTAACCATTCAATAACAAAAAAAGGTAATTCCGAAACATAAAACAATATTACCAGGAACGTTAAAACAAGTTGGGAAAACTATAAATGATGTGAGGTCATGCTTATTATTCTAGGAGCGCTGTATGAGGCTGAGAACGATGTTTATAAGTTTAAAATTTTATTTTGCGGTTTTAATATATAATGACAATTGGTCTCGTTGGGTGGGAAACATGGCTCTTCGAATATAGGCTTTGCACGGTTTTTGAACAAAGAAGTGTAATTGTTTCAAGATTCGTGCAAGTTTCGTTCATTTAATCTTCATAAAAAAACAAATATGTTGCGTTTTTAACTGCTGTACCTTCTAAACTCTAGGTAGTTTAAATCCATAAAATTGAGTAAAGTTAGGAGTGGAATCATGCTTTGCAGTGTTTATTGTAACCTCAGCATGTTTCTAGTCTCGACTGATGAATATGAGACACCTCAACCTCTTGACCTCAATCCAAATACTTCCGAGTTACGATGGTATCTCTTGATGTAAAAAAGGATATCGATTTGCATAATACCCGTGTCGGTCTAATCGGTGTCTTTTTTTGCATCTTCGTTTCTGGCAAGCCTGAGAGTTTATATTCATAGCCCCAGTCTTTGATTAAGCGTCTAATTATAAATATTCATCATAAATAAAAATGTAAGTAATAAATTTACCTTACTCTTGCTCTTTAGTTTTCGAATAACATAATTAATTAATAAAGGATGACTACTAGAACCATGCAAAAACCTTATTATTTATTATTTTTTTCATGATCTCAGCTGCTAATTAACTGATAAGCGATGACAAACCAATGTTTTCATTTCAATTTCAAACAACAGATTTTATCAATTTCCTTTCCGGCTTAGGTTTCTTTGTTATATACACATATTAGTCTGTTACTTCTTATTGTCAAATTGCAGTAAGTGAATAAGGCTTAACTGCGAGGGCTAGTATCCTAGTTTAAAGTTGGCAACGCAACACACCTTGGTGCCTACAGACGGCTTCATTACCATCAAGACATGCATCTGTTCGTTTATTATCCAATACCAGAAAAAACACTTTTATATCATTTATAAAAGATCTGCTGTAATCAGTCCGAAATAAAACGTGCAATAACGATTGTCGGGATTGTGAAACTCATCATCGTAAAACAAATCAGTTACAGCCAAGAGTTAGATGACTGTAACATCTTAATCAGGGCCATGTTTTTAACTATTGCTTGTATTACTAAAACATAGCTTTAGCTAGTCTTTACTTATATAATTTGTCGAAAATATTAAATAACACTAGCACAAAAGAAAATCCAAGTAAAAAAAATATATCACAATAATTTTGAACTTTAAAAATGTTCTAGCACTACACGTTTCATGTTCAGATTTCTTTTGTACATGTTTTCAATATTTTTTCGGTGCAGGTAGAATGAACCGTAACTGATATGAGAGGAATTAAAATATTCGATGCTTCTAAAAGGTCAAATATTTGATATGATTAGCAAGATAGGACAGTCGGATTTATAGATATCTGTTCTGTAATTTCGCTCTGGAAACGTTACAAACAAACTCGAAAAATAATTTAACATATATAAATAATGCACAATACTTATAGCTTTGAAATTATTGATAAGAAGTATGGAGGTAAAAAATATTATACCATTTGCAAAATTCTATACTACCTACATACTTCCTATATTCACGCTATTTTTAAGGCAGATTAAACAGTTTATTCCGTATATCCTCTATCGTCTGAATTCTTTTCATATGTATATTAATAACCTTCTTAGAAACAAAAAAAAAATTTAAATTGATTTTTCCTTTGTAGTAATAGTGGAGTACTTCTTTTTCGTAAAATGTTGGGAATGTCTATTCTAGACGTTACGTCAAGACTAGTTGCTAGCTTTATATTGTATGTAAAAAAGGTAGAGGTTTATGCATTCTGTTTTCGGATTAGTAACGCAACATTAAACATCTCTAAACTCTTGATGCTGTAAGTTTTCATAGCACAAGAAGAAATTTCCTAACACATTTCCTAAATACTTGTCACCTTGTGTATGGTCTACTTAAGGCTTGGGTTTTGGGTTCTTTTTCGCAAGATTACAACCTTATCTAGCCTGAGTAATCAAGTTAGTGAGGCTAATCAAGGAAACCGTTACCTACTCTAACAGAAATCACCCTCTTCGATATTACAGCAAATATTTTTAATGCTATAAGTTCTTAATGCCTTGCTAAAAATTATCTGTCTTTGTGTCTGTCAGCTCATAACAGATGATCATGAGTACAATAGGACATCACCAGCGAAACCACTAGTAGAACGCCGTGGAGCAAATTGCAGAGATAGGGATCCGCCGCCTTACTTATTTCTGCCACCAGTGACAGTTTCACGTCCAACTATGAAGCGAAGGCTAGCCGAATGACTTTGATATTAGAACTAGAGTGTCGTATGCTTGTTCGCTGTCTTATCATACAAAAAAGTATGTTTGTAATCGGGAAAATGATATTCAGTAATACTCCTCTTCGAGTCTTTTAAATGTATTTGATTTATAAAGTGTGTCAATCGATATTCCAAGCGTACTTACTTATGGGTAATTATAATACCAAGATACACTCATGGGTAAGGCGGTGTTTAGAGTTGACAAGCGACGCGACAGCGATTACAGAATTTATAAATCATGACTACAATATAATATGGTGTACAGTATTTTAATTTTTAGAGAATACGTTTTGAAAGAATACTATATATAATATAAATATAATAGCTGACCCGGCGAACTTCCAACACATGACCTACCTTAAAAATAAATATCAAATTCGTTTCGTAGTTGGCTGAGTAATCGCGTAATCACAGACAAATACATTGGTACCAACAAAAATTAAAAAAAAACATCGTCAAATTGAGTCGGGGAAAAATACAAATACCTTATTAGTTTCTTTTATTTATGATTTTTTTAAAGTGACAGTATAAACGGTTTGTGTATTAAAAGATAAAATTGTTGCTATCACGCATTTACCATGCGGTGTTAATCCAAAACGGCACCACATTAACCTCACTGTGATGCCATTTTATGATTAAGAAGATATTTTATAGTTTGCTAATAGTTTCTTCGATTTAGTTAAGACTATGGCTCCGCTTCTGCTGTCGCTTCCGCTTATATTTCGTTGCGACCAAAACCATGACCTGAGTAATTTCAAGTGGACACAAGTAACGCAGCTCAAGTGAGGTATTACAATGAATCATACAAATAATTTAAACTTTCAATTGACTCTTGATGCTTAGTTACAGAGGAGGCTCACATAGTTTGCGGTGTCGAAACTATTTAGTCACGGATATGTTTCAACTTGATATGTCTTTGCTAAGAATGTTGAACGTAAAGGGAGAGATGTTTTGAGAGAGAGATTTAGTATAAGTTTTGCTTGTTTTTTTTTAATTGATTTTAAAACAAGTAACATTTTTATAGTTTTTACAAAGAATATGAGCACCCAAAAGAAGTAGTTACAATTATTAATGGTTCAACGTTGGTTCACACATATCATCACGCCAAGTCCTTTACGAGAAGACATAAAGTACAAGTGCCTCCGGACTTGCCGAGTTTTCCCTCCTTTCAGATTTTTTTCCCGTTGGCACTTTCTTATCTTGACCGATATTATTTAAAACTGTAGAAATTTATTTGAGACCAGTCTGATATCTTAAATGTTTAATAGACGGTAGATTTCACTATGTGCCATTAATGGAGAGTGTAATATGCCATACATCAAACATGCTTCGCAAGCGAAATTATATGGATATTATTTGAGTTCGTTTCATTCCATCTACCTACCAAGATATTGTTTTAAAGCAATCCATGTATTAAATGTGTGTGTATTAAGATTAGTAAGTACTTAAATTACGTACACCGTGAATATCGTCACCATTTAAACCATTTTCCAGGCAATGATAGAGATACAGACGATAGATGCATAGAAAGTTGAATTAAAACCAAAATACATTAGTAAGTAACAGTGGCGCTGTCGAGCCTTTTAATGAATGCATGTGTTAAAATTACACTCATAAGCTTCCGGTTGTTTTTGATATTGTTGTATTACGTATGTAGTAGTAAGAGTAACCGTAAAGTAAATTGATTTGAAATAAAACCTTGTTGTCAAAACATTTTTCTAAATGGATAATCCATTCTTTGATGCCCAGAGTGCGGTCACATTTATTAAAATATTTAATTGTAATTCGCGTGGTTGTTAAATAACAGATTTTTATCAGTTTTGAAAAAGGAAACAAAAATATCACAAACGGGTTTGGCCATAGATGTATGTATACGTAGTACTGACACATCAAATCCATATAAGAAATATTAATGAATCCCATTCTAACCTCATCGTCATCATACACTCATTAATAATAATAATATAAATAATACGTTTAGATTTCTTTATTCTTAGTTTTTTCTCTACATTTTCGAAGTGAAAACTTCTTTAGAGATGTTGTGCACTTTTTGTGATGGTAAAAAATGTTAAACTGGCACCAGGACACGAGATCGGATCGAAAATTCCTAAGATGGATGGTGGGAATTCCACGTGTTGGTCCAGGTCCACCGAAAAGAATAGACCATCTGTCTCTCTGCCAGGTAGCTTGGAGAAGGCGAAACTGGTTTAAGTATAGGTCGGTACCAACAAAACCACTAGCGGTAGAGTGCCGTGCAGCACCTATAGGGACCCACTACCTTCCCTTTTCCTGTCACCATATTGACTCGGTCATGTCGGTCTTTGGTCCGGAGGGTAGGGTTGCCGGTAGACTTGTACCACAGGCTCAACTTCCCGACTGTAGACTGGTGGCGTCTATGGTGTCTTTAGGTCACAGTTGCTTCTAACCACCAGAAGACTAATTGCTTAATCTCAACCCGATCTCTTATCTCATGCAATCACATTAAAAATGGAAAAAAGGAGTAAAACTACTGTATGTTGTCTCCGTATTTCATACAGTGATTTACGTGTCACCGGCCGGTTCAAGTTAGTCACGCAACGCATATATAACATAATATATTTTTTTTGTTCTCGAACAAAATCAATTGCAATAATTTTTCATTTTGTGAAACCTACTGTTTTTGTACTTTGTTTGAGAATTAAAACAATACATGCAAAATATTTCCTAACTATTCCAACATAGTATTCTTTTCTTGACTCGCGCGTAAAACGCCCGTAATACCGCCTCGTTGGTCGAGTGGCTAGCGTACTCGCCTAACTACATCGAACAACCGCGAGGCTCGGGTTCGATTCCCGACGGGGGCAG
>NJDD01000764.1:167389-221164 GCA_002245505.1 Calephelis nemesis
TTTCATTTTGTGAAACCTACTGTTTTTGTACTTTGTTTGAGAATTAAAACAATACATGCAAAATATTTCCTAACTATTCCAACATAGTATAAAAAACCCGCAATATTAATGTCCAAGTTTTCACTGTCGGAACTCCCGGAGTGCAACCCGTTAACTTTTTTTACCTAGCTTATGAATTTTGGCTTTCACGAGAATCTTCTATCTGATTCGAACGATTAATTATATATTATGACGTAACAATCTTGTAAAACCACAAAAAAACTTGTAAAGCAGCACTTACTTGGTGGACAGTTGGTTTCGTCGGTGCTGTCGTCGCAGTCGGATATGCCGTCGCAGCGACTCTCGGGTGGTATGCACCGTGTGTAGTCGCATCTGGTGTAGTCCTTGGGACAGGCTGTGGACAAACCAACATGTTAATCGCTGTACTGTTATCGTCATTAGAACCAAAGCTTAAGGTTCTTTCCAGGTTTCGCGAGTATCTTCCCGTCTATGTGGGAGGGTATCGTTCCTTCTCCTCCTCGCCCCTGCAAGCAGTCGACAAGTACACTTGTAGCATAGCTCCTTATGTTGTACAGCAAACAGCA
This sequence comes from Calephelis nemesis, assembly GCA_002245505.1. Lineage (NCBI taxonomy): Eukaryota > Metazoa > Arthropoda > Insecta > Lepidoptera > Riodinidae > Calephelis > Calephelis nemesis. The sequence goes on from NJDD01000764.1 coordinate 167,974, forward strand.
CCAGTAACGTAAAGGAGCTTGACTTTGGTTCAACAAATTATGATATAGGTCCCTTCCACAACATCGTTATACAATTATTAATTAGTAATTAAGGCTATCCTATAACAAGAAATCAACGCCTAATACTAAGTGATAGAGGATTGACTTGAGTCAAGGTTTTGTTAAAGAATAGTTCTACCGCCGTGCCGATATAATGAGACGACAGTAGATTTATTTATGGCGAGTTACCCCTTCGAATGTCGCAATCCCTCATTTTTGCATCTTCATTTTTTTTATTTTTTACAGTAATTCTGCCAGGGACTGAAAAGAACGCTAATAACCAAATGGTTCACATATTAATAAAAAATATTACTATAAGTATATAAATATACTATATACCTATTAGTTAATTAAACCAAATATTTATTTACACCATTTAAACATGTCCAAAATGTTCTCTAGTTATAAGTGTCGTAACAAACCCGACTTTGTTTCAAACGAGTATGTCGTCTATGTAACACGAATTGGTAGGCAAATGTGATGGTAGTTAGTGGTGACAACCCAATACACAAAAACTACCACCAAAACTAAAAACGTGAAAGTATGTATAGTTGCCCAGAGTGTACTCTCCAACACCTGGGTCCATCGTGGCGCCATATGATGCGCACAAAAATGTTTTAATGTAAATAATATAATTAAGTTCAATACAACTACAACAACCGACTCCAACTACATCATTAGGTACCACGTCGCGATTTGGTTATTATTTCTTCGAAAGATATCAAACTCCAAAATAGTCCCACGTACATTTTATTAACATCCTACTAGTGCTCAAAAACCAGAATTCTTATCATGATAAAATTAATATAGGAACACCTCGAAATCATGACCTATTTTTCTAAAAAAAGAACCATCAAAATCGGTTGGCCATTAACCGCGTAAAAAAAACATACAGTCAAGTGATAACTTCCTCCTATTTTGGAATTGGTCAAAAACTGGTGCCCATTAAATGTGGCCATCAAATTTGTTTAAAAATTGTTTGTCACATTATATAATAATATACAATAATCAAAAAATAAAAATCAGTAACCCTTGACAAAACATATTCGTCTCTTAAGGTTGCATCTATGAAGAAGTTGGCAGAGGATATCCACGACTAGGTAAAGATAATTAATCCCACAATGTGATAGGTTGCCACCTCATCAACATATTCATTACCGATCAACATTGTTTTTATTAGAAAATTTAAAGAAACACATTTTTTGATACCCGACCCGGGGATCAAACCCGGGACCTTATAAAATGAAGTGAAAGGTCGTTTAGACCACAGAGGTGAAATGTATTATAATTTAGCTAGGAACCATCTCGATCGCACTCAAACAAAAAATCCTCATTGCAGTAACTGGTCCATCTGATCATAAGTTATGACGTCACAATCACAGAGACATTAAATACGCTTTTTCTGTCGGAGGTTTAATAATGGACTAAACTACTATTAGGTTATGATATATTAAAATGTATTGATTTCTAATCGGATATAATGTATTCAGTTTTAGCGTAACTGTAGAGTAGGTATCTTCACGCCCATATCCCCGAAGAGGTAGGCAGAGGCACAACCAGGGCACCCACGACTAGCCGAAGATACTAAGTCCCATAATGGGATAGGTGGCAAGCCTAACGCCAACCGGGCACGTTTCCAATCCCGACCAACATTTTTTTTTAAATTGGAAAAATCCAATTTTCTTTTTGTTGGCCGACCCGGGATTCGAACCCGAGACCTCATGCAGTCAAGTCCAACACCCGGACCGCTCGACCACACAGGCGACAAGAGTAGAGTAGGTTTCAAAGGAAAATACAGATTAGAATAGATATAAAATAGAATAGATAATTTCAGTGTAGGAAAACATTAAAAGCGTTATTATTTATAACATAACATAACATAACACTTTTTCTAGCTAGATTTTATGTAACTAGATTAATCTAGTGGTTTATAAAATACATCCTCGAAGTGGATGGTACTACAACAGTACATGAACATTAGTAAGTATACTTACGTTCCGGTGTTGTAATTGGCTCTGGAGTGCTCTGTGTTGTACCTGAGAAAGTTATTGTTTTATAAAACTTAGGACCATTATTACCATAAACTAAGACTACACTACCTACCATTACAGTTTTACTAATGTATAGCGATTTCAAAAAAATAAACTAATGTAAAAAAAATGAGTGCGTAAGTATGTGTCTGTGCGAGTATGTGTGGGCATGAGTGTGTGTGTGAGTTGTAATAAACATTTTGTTTATTAAAAAACCTTTATAAAAAATCGTAAAAACTTTGATTGAAATTATTGATAGACAAAAGAACTTACTTTCAAGCGTTCTCTCAGGCGACAGAGGTAGTACAGGCGCTGGTACTGTCGTACCTGGTACAACAACATTAACAACATAATTTTATTGACATTTAACTCATTTGCAGTTGGTATTATTTGGCAATACACAATTTTCTTTATACAAAAAAGTACAAAGACAAATAAAATCATTAGTTCGCTCTCTATATTAAAACGGCTTTACTAATTTATGATACATTTTCACGTTATGTTCTCTTAATAGGTATATAGAAACATAAGAAGCAACTTTATGTATATTCTCCCATATTTTCCCCGTGTTGGTCCATGGCCTTTGAGTAGAATATAGTCCTGGTAGCTGTTATAGGCTAGTATGGGTGAAGTGGGTTATTACCCGTAAGACTTCTAGTTGTACAGTGTTATATGCATAGCTACTTACCCAGGCAGGAATCCACCGCCGTATGTATTCCTGCTGCTACAATTACAGGGCCATGTTCCAGCCCGGATCTTAGGGTAGCGACCCACTATGCTATGCTGGCCATAGGCCACGATTATCTCTTACTATCAGGAGACCCATTAGGCTTGATCCCTATATTTTACTTTAAAAATATCTTTAAATTGGCAAAACAGGTTATAAACCACTGTTACACCCATGTTTCATACGTATATACATACATACATACATGTCAGGTGTATAGGACACCTATTTTTTTTAAAGTAATAATTTCAGTTATGTTGATTTCGCGTATTTCTTTGTGTCTGTTAAGTTAAATTAATATTTTATAAGTCTTATTAAATTATTCGTAAGTGCAGGACAAAGCCTTCAACCATAAATGAAACCATTCAGATTAAAGTGCTTAAGTTTAGGTTTAAGAACAAAAAAAAACATAAATAAATGGTGTAGGCTATTGAAGTCAAACTTCTTTAAAATCGTTATGATTTGAAAACGGGTGCATCGGAAAAACGACAGGTAAGAGACACAAATATATATTCATCTCATTCTTTTGCAGGTAAGAGACACAAATATGTATTCATTTCATTCTTTTGTCGATTTACTGAAGTTTCACTTCTATCGTGTGTGAATCGCACACTCACCTTTTTTGTAAACTTTTTTACTTTGGTGCAAATAGAATAAGCAAATGGAAAAGTACTTACTTTCAGCATCGAAAGGAATTTCGGTGGTATCAAAGCAGTTTCTTTCATCTGAACCGTCGGGGCACTCTTCATTACCGTTACATCTTTGATCTTCGCATATAGACAGACTAGAGCCCGGACAAATCCAAGGAACACAACTAGCACTTATGTTTGACCCTCGCTCAAGTGAAACAACTGTTAATATAGAAATAAAAAATAAAATTAAAACAAAATAAACAAATTAATACTTTCTTAACTTAAAGAAAATGGAAACTAGGAGAAAATGCTAAATATAGCATTATTGTCACCTTCGTACACTCTAATTTGTGCATAGGTTTGAATAGTGAAAATATTTGTTTAACAAAGAAACACAAAGAAAACAAACAAAGAATAAACAACCAATTATAATAACAATCCTATTGTATAATACTATTTCAGTTTTAATAAATAAAAGCGTAGCAATTATTGTTCGGTAGACATAAAAGTAACAAACAAATAAAACATGCACTTTTAGTTTGACTTCACTTTATTTAGTCGATCATTGTATTAATTTTACAACAAATTTTCCAAACACAGGTATTACAACAACGTGAGTGCTGTGCATCGCACTCCTCGCCGCTGTGGCACGTGTCGGGTACTCAAGGTTTTTAATTGTAGTTATTTGTATTTTTTTTAATTTGTCACAACGAGCATACATGTAAAAAATCACATCATCCATCGACTGACACATATCGTTGAGAAAACACAAGCTTTCGGGACCGTTGATTAATTACATGACATTTTTAGACCAACACATATTTCCGACGAAAGGAATTTTCGAAGGAGATACCTTCGCATCCGAAAAACGTCCTCCACTTTTCACTCTTCACGTTATTAAGGGACGCCCTCTCTCTCTCTCATTCTCACTTTTTCATTCACTACGATAAAAAATCGTGTTAAAATGAACCAGCTATGAAAATCGTAAATACAAGCTATGTTGTGTAGAAGCTCAATAATCCTAAACTTAAACATTTTCTACAACACTCTACAAAACCTTCATGCAATGTAGCTCAGTTCTATCTTAATCACGTCAGCATTCATGCTTAATAATCTGAATTTAAATACATGCGTTCAAAAGTTGTGATTGCCCCTATTTGACTTGTAATCACATAACAAAAGTACTTACAGGGCTTACTCACACTCCTCTACTTCCGTCGAGGGTTAAAAATACCCGCAAAACGAGTAATTAGGTATTAACAGACTTTTCTTTATCACCTGACACTTTCAACAGTTTAAATCTCTAATACCTACATAATTTATTTAAATAACCTTATCTGCTTCAGACCTATTTAATCTACGATAATTTATATTTTATATTAGCTTCATACTTAGCATTGTCACCCGAGTCGAGGTATAAACTAAAAAAACTTTTAACGAGGCCTGTAGGGTTAGTCTTGAGTATAGATATTATGCAAAGTGGAAAATGTCATTCTGTATTTTTGAAGTCTACCAGCGTATTATTGACTTAGGTATTTTGAATAACAGTAAATAATAATTTATTATATCGGATTCATTGATTTCTTTTAACAATTCGTTAGTACTGTGTTGGAAAGTAAGTACAAAATGACACAAATCGATTCCAATTTTCAATTTACATAAAAACGGGATTCAAGAGTAGCCCTAATGGTCATGGAACGGGAGCGTCGGACCTAATAAGGAACCCTCAAATACAGCATTAAAACATCGGTATTTGGTTTGCATCCGTGTGGAACGTGTATTTAATCCAAATTTTGATATGTTCCAAAACAAAGTTTCCACCAAGGTAGAAACAAACTGAGCCCACGTATACGATGCATAATGACGTCTGGTTTCGTGTAAAACCCTAGAATTTATATGAAAACGTGTGGCTTAGAAACACACTTTTCTTGTGCAACGCTAAGATCGTAGATCTATCGATCCAGATCGGCGTGGAAAAGCTCACTTAGCTTTCCCACGCCGATCTTACCGTTCGTACGCACGACGCTTCAGACAGCGATGAAAAGTCGCAGGAGAAACGCTACCAACAATTTCAAACGTAACACAACGTTTATACGGCAAGATATGATAATACTGTAACACCTTTCATGTACCCACATTTTGCAAATAAATAAATATGAATTATTAATGATTAAATAAAATGAGAGGAGAATTTATTTCGTCTACCCAATGTATTCTCCTCTTTTTTTGCTTTGTTCTTGTAACACAGTCATATTCATATGAAAATAACAAAAGCACTTAATTAAGAGGACCTTCTCAAATTCACTTTCGAATCAGAAAACAAATGCACGATGAAGAACAACGTCCGATATCAATAGTGCGTTGCGTACGTGGGACCGGTGTGCACACTGCACGCCTACTCTCCGGCGTCGTAGTTAGTTACGTTCGGTTTGTAGTTTGTAAGTTTTGTTTAAGGTATATCAATAAGTAAAATTAATTTAACAAATCTATCTGGCAGAATTAGTTCTTGTTTAGTATAATATTTTATTGAAATGACCATCGAAGACATGTCGTAATCATAATGTACATAAATAGAGGTAGACAATTTTATTTGTTTCACATGGACCGTACAAACCATTTTTAAGACAACCCTGTATAATCCTAAAATCTACCACAGGATCGGTACACTGCCACTTGTAGTACTTATAACACAATTATAATATAAAATATATACATACATATCTTCTAGCCCCGTACGGGGTAGGTATGTATGGCATCTTCCATTTTTCCAAATGACCGAACCAGCGGAGCATGCCTTTACTTATTTTAACATGAACACTTTCTTTCAATCCCAGTCTTTCTCCGATCTCAATGTTAGCGCTACACCACAGATTTTCCGTAGTGCTCTCATTTCGATCGCATTTATCTTACTTGCATGTTTTTTTTCTGATATACCCAACTCTACCTGACTCTAGGCACCTTGATTCAAAACCTCGCTTTTAAATAGCTTACCCAGCGCTCCATTTACACTATTCCTTGCATACACTATTCTTTCTACATCTGCGGTGTTCCTTCCGCCCCTGCTAAAAGTACAACCAAGATATAAAATTTAATTCATTTGTTCTAACACTACATCGTCAATTAAAACTCTTACATCCGTTCTGGCTTTGTCTTTTTCAAATACCATTACATTGGTTTTTATTGCATTCAAAAGTAAGCATCTTCTTTGAAAATCACCTTCTTATTGCTGTGACCAGTGTTTGCAGCTCAGACGGTGAAGAGCCCAAAGCACAGCATCGTCTGCTTAAAGCAGGCAGTTCACCACTTGGTCACCCATACGCATTCCCTCATTTATTAATCCCTTTGAAGGCATTTGTCCAAATACCAGATGAACAAGTGAGGTGACAACACACATTTAGTCTATAGTGTGGCTAGACTTTCAAATTCACGTAAAAAAATAATTTTATTAAAAATCGTAACTTACAATTAACGATAAAATAAAAAAAAACAATAAGAAAATCGGTAGTTCGATGTGCAGACCTCTGCATTTAAAAACTAAAACAGAAATACTAGGAGAAAATTTGCAGTCGTCTCCCTCCGATCTGTCAAAAGTCAGAACAATTTGTATTTCCAATGCATAAATTTATTTTTACAAGTCTACTCAAGTATGTTTTGATTATTAGGTATTATTGGTGGAGTTGTGAAACTGCGATTTTCATCTTCATCTTGGTCTTGATTTTTCTCTTCATCTTCAGAAAAAGACAAAAAAAAATTAAAAAAATAAAAATTTAAATAAATCTGAAGCGAACTAAAGTTTAAAATGTCGAGCTATTTTCACTAGTTACATTATATTTAAAAAGATGAGTGAATTTCAATTTCCAAAATAGGTGTTAGAATTTTTGTTTCGAACACAACAGTGTTTAGAACACAAAAGAAAGTTATTTGGTTTTAAATTTTACGGTAAGTTTTCTCATTTGATTAATTCTACACAGAATAAACTTTTCCCTATAAGACAACAGTGGGTCCGTATGACGTTCCTACCTACTTAGATGCTCCATTATTCATTGATTTTTATGTTTATTTAATCCATATTTATTATTAAGATGTATATGTATTTTAAAATGTTTTGTCGCCATTTAGTAGGTACTCAAAGACTACTACTGGACTGATTTGTATGATACGGAAATTGGAAAACTATAGTTCTCGGTTGGTTTTAAAAATGGGATCTGGAAAAATCACGACCACTCTTTAAACTTAATGAGTTTAAGTCGCCCTTTTAAAAGGAACTTACTGCAAATGAGTAACAATTTTAATTTACATTTAAATTGTGCAACTTTTGAAGAGTTACAAATGTGATAATAAACCTTTCATTTAAACAATGTTATTACAGATTTTTAAAATTGTACCCAAATAAATCAAAGACCCCTACCTCCCTTTTTCTTAACACACTTAACAAAATAAAAAAATTAAAAAATACCATAAGGACAATCGAGTTCATCGGATCCGTCTTCGCAGTCTTGCACTCCATCGCACCTTGTAGAATACGGAAAGCATTTGTCATCACAACTAATTTCATCTGACTCACAATCGTCCAACGGCACGTTGTTTCCTAAGTAACATAACATTTCCTTAAATTTTCCGTAAGTTCTTTTCTTCCAAGGCACTTCTAATTCATTAAGTACGAATATATCAAAAAAGAAAAACGATGACGTATTTTAATAGTGAGTAAAACTTAAAAAAAATAAAAAAAAAATGCCAGACAGATTTAAGGATGGCCTTTATTTATTACATATTTACTTCAAAATACAATAGCAATAAATTTCAATTTATCTTTAGATACATTTTAGAAATCAGTAAAATAGACGAAACCAAACGCTTTAAGAATCTTTTGGTACAAAAAATAGACTCCTATTTTACTTTAAAAAAATAAAAATTGCCAGACCGATTGCAGGATCGTCTTTATTTGGTATGACCAATGAAATGAAAACACATCGTACCATACTGAGAAATGTTTTCGAAACTTCCAGTTTTTTGGTCGATTCAAATATATTATTATTTAATTGGCAACTAGTAGTAGATTAGTAGTAGTTACAATTAGTAATATCTCGTCGCTGTTGTGAAATCTCATTTTCACTTCACTTCAAAATCGTTGAATCTTGATCAAAGAAAACACCTTATTAATGTTACAAAATTTGTGTTTCAGTTAAAACCTATTTGGACATTGATATATCTGAAAATTCGTTCAATTTTCAGTTTCAGTTCGATTTGCTTATGTAATATATTTCCCATATGAAGCAAATACACAACGATGAAATAAAGGCATCAAATGTAGAGACCAACCTGGATCAATAGATGTAGCCCTGAAGCCCTCGTCGTTGACTGTCACGCTGCCAAGCTTCCTCGTGTTCCTGATGTAGTCCCTGAGCGTTGTGGCTATCCGGTCGCTATCCTCAATACCATTGGTTGCTATTTCCATCGTCACTTTACATGAGAACTCGTCTGATGTACGTGACCTGGAAATATATAATGAACGTTTTAGACAGAGTCCCAAGTTCTGCAGGGCCTGAATTTACAAAACTTAACACCCACAATGGCCGGGTCACCAAACACGGATTACTACTGCAGTATTGCCTGACCATCTTACAATCACAGCATTTAGCCGTATGTAAGGTTAAATAGAAGTTATATTTAATCAAGACGAGAAACACTCTGATAATTAGCATCTTTGGTAAAGAAAACCTTTTTTAACTAGACAAACCCTATCTATATATTAAAAAAACGTTTCTAGATATTAGTATATCGTATAGTATATCATTTAGTATAAAAAGCAAAGTGGGCAAAAATAAAAGTGGTGATGAGCAATCAAATGTTATGATGCGGCTCTGAAGTTCATCAGTTAAGATAGACTAACTAATATTGTAATTGTAATATTTTCTAGGAACCAGTTTCACTTTAAATCTATTAATTTGTATAATAAGGTAAACAGAATGCTGCACATATATAACATTTCATATAATTAAACGAAGAAAAAAATATTCGACTGGTTGAGACAGATGGACTATAATGAAACTGAAAAGTACTAAATTTTGAATGTTAATCCTAAATAAAAGCTGTGCGTTAACTTCTTTTAGATTTTAAGAGATTTCTGATTTATTTATCACTCAAAATAATGTACCTATTTTGTTATCTTTTATAGCTGTGCTACTAAAGATAAAAATATATATACTAGAGTTTAGACTTTTTTATTACTGAGTTTCGCGGAATTGTTAAACGTAAGTACCAAACACGTTAGATAAGACTTTTTTTTGAAGAGCTGCATTATCCTAGCACAAGTTTTACTAACTTAAATGGATAATGCCTATTTTTAACTGAAAATGTAACGTGTTATAAATAAAAATATTTCTATTTCTATTGTAAACTATGATAGTGGCAAACTAACGATATAGCCTTATAACCATTAGTGTGGCAGGTAAAAAAATATCCGATAGTATTACAGAAGTGTAAGTGTTTTGGCCAATCAGAACGTAAGAGGAATATAACACTTACTGTATCCTCACAAGACTTGCTCTGTGGGTGCCGGGAACGTCGGCAAACACTTGGTCTACAGCGTCTGCCAGTGATTTGGAGAAGTTACGGAAAGCTGACGAGTCCCGGTTCGAGTACTCCTGCTTGTATGGCTCCATTACAACGAAAGTCACCCGAAGGGTCTCTGAAAAATGCGAAAGTACAACTTTTAATAAAAATGTATTTTTCCATACATATTTGTCAGCCCTTTATATTTCAGCTGCCAACTGAACTTTATTTAACTCAAAAAAAGAGATTATTCGTTTTCCTTCATTGAATGTACACGTCGAAAATGTTAAGGTGCCAGGGCAAATGAAGTTGAGGATTGAGGTTGTGCTTTGATTTCCTATTTTACAGAGTCGTCGCTGGCGTCGTAAATTTTATCCACAAATAAAATCCTCGATTATCGACACCGTAGATGTTACAGGTGTGTTGCTGTCCTGTGAGCGAGATATTAGGCCCGTTAGGCTAACGGCAAGTTGCTGCGGCACCATACCACCAATGGTCTTGTTGATAATGACCTATTAACAAACATGTGCTCGCTTCTTAATTGCTACCTGGCAGATATGCAGATGGTCTATTCTACTTGGCGTACCCGGGTCAACATGGGCAAAATGAGGAAATGGGATGTTTGTATTTCCGGGTCTTAGCAAAGATATTCTCGTATCTATTCAAGTATATTAAAGCTATAGTAAAGTTGATCAACACCCATGACACAATCATACTTATTATTTACTTGCTTTGTGTTAAGAATATACATAAATTTGTGTACTTTGACAAGAGATATTTATTTTATTTATCTTGAAAACTGCAAAGATGCCAGAACGAAATATTACACTTTCTTCGGAGTTCAAGAATCACTTTGAAACACTTATTTTTATACGCAAATAGCTGTCCCAGCAAGGCCTCGCTTATCAGAGGTTAAACTTTAAGCCTCTCGTCTATAGCTTAATAAAATGATTGAAAAGTTAAAGTGTAATGAAAAATATATTTTAAAGACTTACTTTCACTGTAGTTAAATTCATTAGGCCCGAAGTATCCTGAAGCCTCCTTATCGTTCTCATCGTCTCTGAAATATATCAATTTGAATATTTAAATATTTAATACGAATAACAGGTGGATAACTTGTCAGGTAGAGCACTTTTATAATATTGCAAGGCGAACAAGCAAACGTACTTCTCGTAGATAACAAACACACTCCACCTATTGACACCAAAGATGTGAATAGTTTCTCCTAATTTGGTAAGTACCCCGTGCCAACTTTTAAGTTACCAACTTACAACCGAAGTACACCGAAAATATCAATAATTATAAAATAATTAGTCACAAACACTTTGTCATTAGTTTGGGAAATTATTTTTTTCTCAACTTTAGACCAAGCACACGCCTGGCCTGACGGTGAACAACAATCGTGTTCTACACCACAGAAGTTAGGTGCGTACCGCTGCCCTTCGTCCGGGTTGTTACGTTACGCAACCTACCTTACTTTTTAAGATTTTAGAGTAATATGACGTGTAACTAAAATGTTTGCTAATTTCAACAGCATCTTAGGGTGCCATATAAGATTTTCACGAGGGCCCATGATAAGGTTTCGCGATTTTACTTGTCTTGTTTGTACTTGATTTCACCTGTGGGGTCTAGCGGTCCAGGTGTTGGACTTGACTGCATGAGATCCCGGGTTCGTTTCCAGGGTCGGGCAAAAAAAGAAAATTTGGTTTTCCAATTTTCTAAAAAAACGTTGCTCAGTAAATGTGCCCGGTTGGCGATAGGCTAGTCACCTGTCATATTATGGAAAATAGTGTTCAGCTGATCACTACACATGATGTGTACAGCTGATGGTTGCCCTAGTTGGATGTGGGCATCAAAATCATTTTTTTACTTGATTTTTATAAAGAGAAGTTGCGACACTTATCGCTTATTTGAACTACTCAAGGTCGCTCCTGTAGCCAACTTATAGCTAAACCTCTGGGTCTTGTGTCTAACCAGTTCCGTATATATTTTTTTCGTAAAACGGGTTAAATAAGTTACAGCGCCTGGATGTACAATTAATATAAGTGTAATTATTCCTATTATTCGTATCTATCGACTAATTTGTATTTATTTGATATAAACGAATAAATATGTAAGTATATATTGAAATATATTAAAACTTACATATTATCATCGTCATTTTCGTCTGTTTGTCTCAGATGCCTTTTGTTTGCAGGAGGTGGTGTTGAAGACAAATATGAAACGAAATCTGAAATTGAGAAATTTATTTGTATTAGTCACATCCATTGTGTAAAAATTTGATTTTAAGATAATTTCTAACATATTCTAGTAAAATGTTAAAAACTAGTAAGTGCCTATTGTCATGTACAATATTATTAAAACATAAAACATTTATTTTTTAAAAACTATTTTTTTTAAAGTTTTACTTGTTAGGAAAGTAGATTAGGAAAGTACTATTTTAGACGTACCAAGTGAGCTCAAATACGTTAGGATAATGTTGTTGTGCGTTCATATGGTCACTATGTCCGTTGTCATGTCAGTTTCATGTCTTAAACATTTTCCATTGTGTTGCAATTTAATTGCAACTTTCATTTGTCTTCACTTCACATTTTGCATTGTGACCGGGAGATCGATCAAATTTTATTTGTATGATTCTACTGCATCCGGTCAAATAGTTTTCAATGGCAAGTTAAACTAAAATTTGTAAAAAAAAATTCGCAAACAATGAGCGACTCCTTGGGCAAATCTTAGCAAGTTTGAATATCGATACCGAAAAATGAACTCTTGAGTTAACTTATATGGAGAATTACAGGTCAGCGAAGAGCAATAACAACCCAGATGTCGCCTCCCTTCCATCACCATGAGAAAGTATGTTACGAGAGATATACTCACTTGAAATGTGTCGTTTTATCCTTTGTAAATGGCTCCCTATGCTGGCGTCTTCTGCATCAACCTCCAAAAATTCATTTGATATATCGTCGTCGGCATCCCAATATAGATCTTCTGCTGCTGTGACCTGAAAATTAAAAAAAACTTTTATTATTATTAATCGCTAGGTTATAAACTACTATTTCATACTTCGTTGCACCCATTCAGTTCAGTTGTAGGAAAAAAATCACAATGTTGTTTTTCCTAGTTTTCCTCACAGTTTAACGGGATAAAAAATATGATATGCATGTCTCCTGTTTCTAAGCTACCTCCCTATCAATTTTCAACCAATTTTGTTAATCATTCTTGAGTTACAAAAAGTGTAACTTACACGATTTCCCTTTATACTTGTTTTCGACCATTTGCATTGGTGGAAATTCGACCATGATAAATTTTAATCACAAGTTATTTAACGTAAAATATTAAAGTATAATGTTCAGACATATTTAAGCTTTTGTTGCTAATTATCTTTTTGATAAGAACGCCATCTTCATTTATCAAGCCAAATTACTTTGTTTCTAAACATTATGAATAGGTATAGTTTTTGAGCGATCTGGAATCTTTCGTTATTACTATTTTTATTTATGTACGTCAAGTTAAGGTAGTATGTGTAATGTTTTATTTATTGATTTAATTCACTTTGTAAGCATCATTATTTATAATTATTAGCGTCCTGCACTTCTCCTACACGTATGCTATAATTGTGCCAAAATTTCAAACTCCTCCGTCCATGCAATTTTTGTAAAAAGGGCTCCAAACATTTTACTTCATGTATTAATATTACGATATTATACTTAATAGTATATAGATACGGTGCAAAAATTGGATAATAAAAATGGAGCAAAAAGGAGAAAATAAGTAAGAAAAACAAACTTAAATACGTAATAATGAAGTGTATGCAAACTAGATTTTGAAAATGATTATTATTCCTATTATAATTCTTCCTTAAACATGAAGAAAAAAGGCTTTTGTGTATATTTGTAGTTTGGGAAAATGCTCTTTATATAAATTTTACCTGCTATGCTCTATTTAAAGATGCTTCTATTATACGTAGGTACTGCCATGTAAAGGGTTTTAAAGAATCTCACGCAGGTAATTTGATTGCTACATAATATTAATCATAGCACAAGTAGAAATGGACTGGTATGGTTTTTTTCAGTTTTTGGCATGAGTGTGAGCATCTGCCAATTAGTCAAATTTAATGAGTTTGTATCAAGCTTTTACCCCATTTCGTGAAATCGGTCTTCAATTATTTAAAATAGGTAAGTCTTATGTCGCTACAATCATGTTAAAGTATAAGGTAAAGCAGTAGCATCCTTACATAAGCTCATCGTGATATTGACAAGAGACAGCGGTAAGATTCGGGGGCATAGGAATTAGTAGATCGTATATGCTCATTTTTTCAAGAATACATATGCACTATAGCTGTAAAAAAGTTATCCAAAATACTTACTACACAAACTGACAAATTTTACTGAAAAAGAAAGCCAATAAATACAAAAAACTGCGCCTACCCTAGCTCTTGATCCCGCCTAAGCTCAACCGGGAAGGTCAAATTTTAATTTGTTCACATATGAATGAAAATGTCCCCCATTTCCCTGAACTTCGTAGCACCCTGCCCGTGACATATGACTTTGTTTTGTTAAGTGTCAAACTGGTATTTGAGGTTAAGACGAATCCAAAAATTAAATACTCTCAAAATCGGTACAGCGTTCTTTTAATAACAAATAGTATTCGTATACTTACTAATATGATTTTCAAGACATCTCAAAGATTAATGTATAAACTCGACAAGGAAGAAACAACGTGATGTTTTTTTACTGTTCATTGTTTGTCGCATGATGTTACTATGTAAACAGTAAATCTAAATATATGTTACGTTTGTACTGGGTATATATGGTATGTACCAAAAGGAGGATAAGCATTGGGATGTCACAGAGAATGGGTAGGAACTTTACTGTTCAGGGGTTGGTCTGCGCGCGTCTCGCCCCGCCTTTATAACGATTACGAATTGACGATTCCGAATGTGCCAAATACCCGCGAACGCCCTAAATCTTATGAATTATCTAATGTAAAGAAACTTATTAACTGGCTGGAATTTCCAGTCCTCACTTGTGATTTAAAATAAGGTTTAGTCCTATCAAATTGGTCATAACGCAAAAACAGTACGCGTATTCAATTTGTATGTTATGATGACAACATTATTTATGTATGTGTATTTAACACATGAACCGTTTTTCATAAGTTATCTAAATAAACTGAGTAAACGAAAACATTTTTTTATAATGTTTCAGTTTTGTTATTATTATCTCGCCCTCAGGCGAAGTAATCTAAAAGAAGACAGCTCAGTCAGTTCACAGTTTTTTAATACAAACAAACTAATGTCTAACATTTCGAATTGGTTTAGAATTAAACCCACGATAAACTTGCTGCTTTTAAAATAGGTGAAAAAATAAATGATGAATAAATATACTCTTTCGAGTTCAGCAAATCCTGGACCTAACTACCTAGCCTGTGTTTGGATGTTTATGTGTTTGGTTATGTTTTATTCAGTATATCGATACATAACTCACCCGATGTAAAGTAATTTAACTAGTCTATTAACATTTTGTCAATCTATTAAAATTTTGAAGAATTACATTTGGGCTTTGAAAATTCCTAGCTGTAATTCTTCAAATATTCTGCTCCAGGAATTTAATTCAATTTCTAATTCTAAAAGATAAAAAAGAGGCAGTTGAAATATCAACCAACTAGAGATGATACTTGTTAGTTCACCGTGACTAGGTAGGTAACTTGAAGTTCAAAAGTCAATGAAGACTACGAGTTACAAATTAATTTCCTAGCACTGCCTCACTTCAATATTTGGATCTAAATTTGTTACGCCTTCTCCCGTCAGCCCTAAATTCCCCGAATAAACACAAGAATTATATCTATGACTTATGCTTCTGTAATAAGTCTGCAAAAGTTACAATAAATTCAATTCTATATATATATATATATATATTAATAAAATATATAATAATAAAATTCAACAAAATTTTAACATCCTTGACTGTTTCTAAACTTTCAAGTATCATGTCTGGCCTGACGATACAAGTGCAAATAAATCTCCTCATTAGGGTATAATATCTTTCGTTTCACAAATAAATCGAAACTCGAGCCACAATTAGGGGCGAGTCAGTTCCCGCTGGAGGGGATTTTCTTGCAATTTCGTCTAGTCCGATATGATCCGACGATGGGTGTGGGAGACGCGACGTGAGAACTAATACATACTTCACAACTTTTAATATCTCATTTTTGAAACGAAAATACAAGTACGGCCACTTTATTATTCGACAAATGAGATTCATGTTGTGAATCTCTTAACAATTTTGTAGAAGGAAGCTTTGCTTTTCCTCTTACATTTTTATTTCTTAATGTATCAATCATTGTTTGAAATGAATTCAACTATTTTGTTTACATATAACTTGCTTTTGTTTTTCGCAACTAAAATAAAGTGTGATTCATTTTCTAGACCATTAGGGCATTTTTCGTTGGTTCGGTCTAATCACAGTAATGGGAGATAATTACTCGAGAAAGGTAGATGGGTAGACCCAGGTTTATGTTCCATGATCAAATCGCTCAAGGTTTATCCGATGGTTGTATTAAGAGTCTCCGAAACCGGTATGTATGTATGAAAAGAGGATCTTTGAAGGATGCCGGAATCATGACATTTGGCGCTCAAGACTCTGCTTACCCCACGATAGACTTGATTTGAAGATATGTATATATTGTCAGTTATTCTACGAAGCTGGGGTAATCTCTGTTTTCGAGTGTAGGTCCTATATAAAAGTTTTAAGTTACTTCCGAATTTAATGTTAACCACATTTAATTTACATATTTTTGATTTTGAAAGATTCTCTTTATCGGTTGCTTCAAACCAAATTTGATCTTCATTAAAAAAGTATTTGTTGAGTAAAAAATTAATATGGCGCATTTTTGTTTACTAATATTTCATTTGTTTATTAATACTTAATATAAAAAAAAAGCAAAACCGGCTACATACAGTTTCCCGGAGTTAACTGTTGATTACGTGTTAATAATATTTCAAGTTTTATAACACTACATAAATACAGGATTACATTAATCCCATGTTTAACTTTCTGCAGCTAAAAATTTTATTTTTCTAAACAGTTTCATATAAAGTGAAATAATTTTCACTTTACCAATATTTTTACAATGATGAGGTGTCGGAAACAATATGTCTCAATATACTTAACAATTATAAGAAAGTAGCATTAACTATATACATAAGTGTTTGAAATTCTTTGAACAATCGTAAAGAAATCTCGTAAAAAATGCTAAATTAGACTTTTGAGTCTGATTCTTTTTCGTGTTTGAACTTTAAATTCTAAACTGATAATATATTTACATAACAAGCAAATTTCAATTCATTTAGGTATATGCAAATTTTGAGATTTCCACCCAATTGTTGTGTATGTATTATATAATATTATAATATTTTACTATCGGAAGGTGTATTAGCAAATACTTAGATACTTCATACACGATTGTACGTATAAAAGATATGTTTAAGGCCATAAAAGGGATGTTTTCAATTATTTAATGTAACTTCATTAGACATGTCGTAATTGGTGAAGTGAATATTGAACATCAAAATATTTTTATTCAAAACTAGCTGTTCCGCTAAACTTTGTTCCCGCGCCCGTTCAGTTTGTATTGGAAAAATAAAATGTTGTTTATATATCACTTTCAAAAACAAGTTGGCAAGTATAATTTTCACCTGTATAATTTATGGGGATCTTAACAAATAGTTTTCTGACAATTGTCAGTTAATCTTGTATGTATCAGCATCGGCCAAGCTAAATGCGTCTGGCTCCCCTTAACCTATTCTGCTGTCCTGCATATCCATTACTGCTATAGTAAACTTTAATATTATCCTATTTGCGTAACACTTATTAAACCAATCTCACCAATTGATGACATCACCATACAAGGCGCAGTTTTGGTCATTTCTATTGTGTGTGTATATGTGTAACCCAAATTGGCTCAACAACTTAAACAAATTGAACAAAGTCATAGATGCAAATGTATTTCGACAGAGCGAAATGGTATTTTTAATGGAGGAATCACCTCTTACATGTTTACATTTTGATGGTTCTAAATCGATAATCCGCGCTCTAATCCTATATTCAATGGTGTAAGCATATTAGGTCCATATGAGGTGTCCCTTACCCTAAGCTGGTGTAAAAAAACTGATGTGCCACATCAAAGTCTTACTCTGTATAAAAAACTTGAAGAAGCAGGGGTTAGGACAAGGGTTATTTGAATATAACCATAGTACTTTTCTTTGGTTGATTTTAAATTTTGTCACAGATAATTGCAACCGTTTCGTAAATCGGAGAGGGCTAGCGCGTAAAGGTAGTGCAAGTAGCGTTTAGTATTTATGATATTAGCATTTTTTGCTGCGTGATCAACTGTTTCATTGCTGATGGGAAAAATGTGAAATTTTGAAATTACTCACGTCAAAAACAACCAAAATAGCAATTAGTTTTAGTCCTAGGTAAATGACGGAAGTCGTAAATCCTACAAATAGACGAAATTGTTCAAACACCGATTAAACTGCTTTATGGAGTTTGCTACGATTGGTATTGCGCCCAAACATAGTACTGAATGTTGCAACCACAGTCACAAATGTTTACATTGGTTTATTTAGAATCTAGTTACATTTTGACTTTTTGATAACAATTCATCAAAGTTTTATCTAAAGAAGAGCGTTTCTTTTCCTTATTATTAGGTATATCGCAGTAGTTGCTTATTTCTTCGAAAACTAGTGCCAACGCCTCACTTTTACATACACAAAAATGTGAGAGCTTTCGCTTATCATGTTCAGAAATGGAGGAGAGCTGTTAAACTGGCATATTCCCAACCTTATTTGACAAAGCACTGTTAACATATTTAGTATCATAGGTCTCCTAATGTGGTGCGTTTTTGTTTCCATCAGGATATCCACCTCTTTATGTTTCTTGTATATATATAATAGTATAATATTATGAATCCATCAAAGCATATCTGGGACTATGAAACAGGTGTAAGTGGATATTAGGAGATCAATATAAATAGATAAATAGTCTACTTTATCAGATATATCTATTTTGTAACACTGATAAAATGATACAAATACGATACTCAGAATGTTAGGATAATAGATTAGAAATATGTTTCTTGTGAGCAAAATTAACGAAAGAAGACACATAAAATGGATTTTGAAAAGATATATTATGAGGCAACTTGATTCAAAACACTCAAAATGTTAATGGCGTGTACTTCGCCTTTCGCTTAAGTTTAGTTTTTTTTTTTTGTATTAGGTCTAAGATAGCAAACTGGGAGGTATCCCTGCTGATGAAATATTGGTTATCAATGGAAATTATGTATGATACTTTTGCTTTGCTATCATATTGCTGGGCAACGTTCACGAGTCTTACGGCTACCCTATCCCCCAGCAGGTTACATGACCAGAATAGTTAGGGCGATGGTATCATCCCGGTATAGCTGCTTCACAGCACTCTAACCCTGGTAAACGTCGGGATACTACTGATATTCTAAATGTTACTGCAAACGGGAAAACTAGTAGATCTACTCACGGTGTGAGTAACGAATAGACCGACCCAGCTTCTTACAAGTGGAAATTATGAAGGTGGCAACCATTGTAACGTTCACAAACTATACTCTTTGTTAGTAAAAAAGTATGACACATATTTTTACAATGTACATATAAAGAGCTGTATATGCCTGAAACATGACAAAGCATTGTTGTAGACGGGTTTGCTGATTTATTTTGCATGGTTTTTGTTTCAACGCCATCTAATGCTAATAGAAGTAAACCAATACTACACGGGGACATAAACCTGGAGAAACACGTTGTTTTTGGCGAGGTCGGGTGAAAAGATGGACGCAGTTTTTTTATAATTATTGAATTTTATGTGCATACATGTTAAGTAAATATACATACATAACTTCACGCCAAATCCCTCACGAGGTAGGCCGAGAGTATCGAGATCGTGTTTATGTACTAACGGCCTCACTCAGAGACATCAATCAACGTTCAATCTGTCCTTAACTCGCAAATTTATATGGAAAATTTCGACCAAAACCGGTCAAAAGATAACTGATGTCTGTGAGTGCAACCGTAAGTAAGATTAGTTAAGTGTACAAGTAAAATTTTGATAACGATATTGGAAATTCCGAACAAAGGGCAATTGATAATTTTACTGGTGCAGTCTGTTGGATCATGTGGTAAGTGGAAACTAAACAATGGTTCATCTAGATGGATGACCTTAACTTAACTGACCACCAATACGCCCGTGCTCACTGTTGTCACATTCCGTTTTAGAATGTAGGGTTGGCTTAAAAATCCATAAGACAGCAATATTATTGAAATGTTATGAATGAATAAAATGAATGAAAAATATTTATTTGTGGAAAATGAGTTACAACAAAAGATGTTAGAAAATTATATAGTCATTCCAACATATTCTACTAACGAACTATGACTACTAACTAAGTGTTTAAATACAACGTATATGTCTAACCCCGCTGGGCCGCCTAACAGTATAGCAAGATACAGCAAAAACAAATCAGAAATAGACAAACCGTTGACCTATTTCAGTCAATCAAATAAAATAAAAATTAAAGTCAATGATCAAAGTGCAACAATTTGTATCGTAATATGTAATAATTAATATTTTTCAATGACATAGTTTGTAATTTGTACCTATTATACAAACATTTAGGCATTTAGTATCGTTCTTATTGTAGTAGTATCCTTTAAGAGATCTTTTTACCAGACAACCACAAGGTTAAATAATATATTATGGCATTCGAATGGAATTTGAAGCACTACAAGGAAAAGTATAGTGTACTATGTAGATAGAGAGTGTGTTTGTTGAAAATTCGTTTATGTTTAAGTTTAAATTAAAGATAAACGAAATTATTAAATCCTGAATTATTATTTGAAAATATAATATACTCAAAAGGTGGCGTTGCAATCGGCATGTCACCAAGTAAAAGCGGGACGACGAAGTTCGGGTCAGCATAAATGTTTATAAATAAATACACGTTTACTCGTATCTATAATTGAATTAAATAAACATGTTTTTTATAATCATTAAATAAATAAATTTATTTTGTACCTAATACTGAAAATGTCGAAAAATCGACAGGTCTAGCTAGATGACTGAACAATGATAACAAATCACTTTTTAAACTATTGTCTGGATATCTGTCTGTTAGTTTTATCTTCAATCAAGTGAAATTATGTATTCTATTTTAATCTACTACGTCAATTTAATACGGTTGTATTTTATACTACAGAACGACATACGACAAAGACTCGGTTAAATTAATCCTTTCACCATGTGAGCGAA
This sequence comes from Calephelis nemesis, assembly GCA_002245505.1. Classification (NCBI taxonomy): domain Eukaryota; kingdom Metazoa; phylum Arthropoda; class Insecta; order Lepidoptera; family Riodinidae; genus Calephelis; species Calephelis nemesis. The sequence goes on from NJDD01000764.1 coordinate 189,290, forward strand.
GACAAAAGCAGCAGCTAGTTTTATAAAAAAAGTGACTGAGTAAATAAAATTGTGCCCCATCTACTGCAACCTGCTGAAATGTGTATGATGATAATACTTCCGAATTCATCAATCTTTAATGGAAGTGAGAAACATCTCTTGCTCTAGGATGATTCACTGACACAAATACGTTTAATTTTTCGGTAATTAGGTCACAAACAATACGTGACGTATAACATAATAATTGACACGTGCTAACTACCGGCCATTTTTGGTATCTGACCGTATGTACAGAACGTACCTCTCGACACATTTAAGAATACCTATTATTAGGGCTCTAAGTCAAAGATACTTAGTAATACTTTCTAAATAAGTACTTCTTATAGTATTATACCTATATAGTACACATTAATCTCTGGTATTAGCTCACTTTTTTATTTTAAAATAATGAAAGGCAAGCAGTCAGACAAAAGTTTCATGTGTTAATAAATTAAATTGTAAATTTCATATCCTACTTTTCGTCTTAATTCCTTGCAGTTGCTTAAGATATTTAAAAAAAGTAAAAGGTATCCCTACCCCAAAACTAATTCACAGTAAACATAATAAAATAAATGAATAGAATAAAAAGATACTGGTGCTGTGAAATTATAAAAGTTTGATAGGTGTCTCTTTTAATTGTTTGACATTCGTTTAGCATTAGTACAAATCCGTGACATTATGTTGTAGTAATTATGACGGAAGCAACAGGTAACGCCCCGGAGCAAACAAATGTGTTAGTGATATGCATTCACCTCTTAGGTGGCGTTTATCGGGAAGCTTAGATAGGTGGTAGAGAATGTACTAACTCTTCTGTATTGATATTACTGACTGACTTACTTATTACCAACATAAACTAACCCCGTCGGTAAAATCCATTTTTAAGGTAAGAAATGCATGGTGCGTTGTCGAACAAAAGCTAAAATATTTTAAGCAAACTCTTTTGTAAAATCCTTTAAAATCCTTACTATACTATATTTAGTACTAAAACAAAAAAAAATTCGAAATTCAAATAGTTTCAATCTACCGACAAGCATAAAATGTAGGTGGGTACTACAAGTTTAAGATCTACGTTTTGTTTAAAAATACGGTAAAAATGAGTTTTCTCATCAATCCACCCATTTTAAGTCCATTAAAAGTAGCAAGGACTCAGTGCAGCTTGCCGGTACTTAGTGATGTATTTCCTAACCGTTCCGTATTAAGAGCAATTTATAATTCTGTCAAGAGCCGGCGGAGGGACGCGGGCGCGGTGGTAGAGAACGAACTTCATGAAATCTATAAACATTAAATTAGTGTCAATTAAAGTAAGCGTTCATCTTTTTTGGTATTGCGCAAACTAGACGTATATTAGTATTGCGCAAACCAGACATATTTTATAGCCAAACCTTTTGCAAGTCAGACATACGGCTATTTTGTTATAATATTGCTAGCACAGACAGATTGTCTAATAGAAAGAACCGTCACCTATTTACAAAAATACATACATACATACATACATACATATCTTCATGCCACGTTCCTTACTCTGTAGGCAAAGAGTATCGAGTGCCAAACTTTAGGATCCTGACAAACCTGTCTGGCTTTCTTCTCATTCATTAATTACCCTTTTCGTACAAACACGCCGGTTTCAGAGACTCTTTATCACCAACACTTTTTTTTAATGATATTGGAAGGCAAATAAGCAGACGGATTTCCTGATGTTAAGAAATTCACGCCGCCTAGAGACACCAAAGGTGGTAATGGTGCGTTGCCAACCTGAGGCTGGGATGTTAGGCCTCGAGCAAAAGTAAGTTTACCGGCTACCTCACCCTCCGAACCGGAACACGTCATGACATTATGGCGGCAGGAATAGGTAAGGCGGTGGTACCAATCCGGGCGAGTTGCTGCTAAACTCTACCACCTAGTCAAATGCCACGGTGTTAGTGACAGTGAGCCTATGCTCGCCTTTTACGAGCTACCTGGCAATTGCGAATGCGATCAGGGAGCGTTACACCACAGACTTTTCGCGGCGCTCTCGTTTCGACCGCATTTATCTTACTCTCATACTTTTTCTTTCTTTTTCTACCTAACTCTCGCTTCCATACAAAAAAATTGGGATAAGCACAGAACTATGCAAAATATATACAAAAATAGATGTTACTAGTACGTTGTTTTCTGAAGGCTTTGGTATTTGGGACAACTCTACACTTCAGCTGTATCTTGTATTAGCGCTCTCACTCTACCTTTGCAAAAAGTAGCGTCTTGTTTTGTAAAGAGATGTAGAATATCGTATGAACTAGACTGGTTCAAACAAAAACTTTTTTACTTTATAAGAAAAAAATACAGTATAAAACGATAAGCAAGCGAACATATTCTCTAGCGGTAAGAAATACAAGTTAATCGTATGCACTAAAGATGTTAAGGCCCCACACTTAGTCAGCCAGAAGAGCCAATCACCGCACTCCCCCGTTCCATGATTACTATGAAATATTGCGCTCTAAAGTAAACGTCTTAAGCGACAAATCACTATTTTTGAGACTAGAAAAGTAATTTGAAAAAAAGTATAAAAACTGAAACACTTATCTTTTAGGTATAGTACTTATCTATGTTTATGTTAAATCTGCTGTCGATATTTTCATAATTGAAGTAGACAGTTGGGTTTTGCTTTCAAAAAAGGGTTAACTTTTTGATTTTTTTGCTATCGACCAAAGTGAAATGAATCGTGTTTTGAAACACTAGTCTTATTAAGCATATTCATTTTAATCTGGAGTATTTTTGTCACCAAGATCCATGATTGCTTTGTATGAAAAAAAACATTATACTGCTGACTTATTTTAGCGTATATGGCCCCTTAACAATGCGTTACTAACTTGTGGCTGGAATATTTAGCCTTACGCGTAAGTTAGTTACTAGTATTATTATTGGCATAAATTGTTTGTTCTAACTAAACAACTAAAAAGTTTCTTGTTAGTTTATTTCTTGTAGAGCTACCTTGCGAACCGGCAACTTTAGAAGTTCGGTAGAAAACTTTCCCCAAAGTTTATAAAAATAAAAATCTATTGAACTTCGAATGAATTATTTAAAATTACTAAGTTGTTTCTAATTCCTTTATAAAACGAGAGATTTTTGCTAGTTATGACGGTTTATAGAACATAAATGTAACGTTTGAGCCAAGTGTAACCGATAAGATCCGTTCGCTTGGTCACCAGCTATTTAAGGTTTTGATAGACGGTAACAAATTAGAAAACAGTACTTTTTGCAAAAGATAGATTTTCCATCATCTTTCATTCGGGTCTTGACAATGTAACTATTTGTTTTTATTGAATTTCGAAACTAATTCCAGTAATAATTTTAGATATACACAAAGAAATGATTTTTTTTTGTATTATTTGAGACCACCTTAAATGTGCTGTCGCCACGTCAGAACCTTCGACTGTCGATGTCGAATTCCGGTTGGAGGGGAGGGAAGCTGATAAACTCGCTGACGCAGAGCCGGATCCCTGATTTACATCCGGGCCTTAAATTAGAAACGCGTAATTACCACCTTTTATGTTTATAGACAAATTGCATTTCTTACCATCAAAAGTTTTCTTGTTTATCCTCCAAGGTCGTATAAAATCCTGGCTTAAATCCTGCCAATCCCCTTTGTCGTATTTGCTTATGCCATCATCATAAAAAAAAAGTTTAATACTAATACCACTATCAACGAAATCTTTTATCGTTTCAGCATTACAATATCCTGAAGTTGCATAATATGAAAAAAATAGAGTAATAATAATAATTAAAGGTACATGTACCAGTAATAGAACATTGAATTTAAACATTAAAAACAAGCGGTAGTATAGGTATTTTGGAGGTAATCGTTTTATAAAATTCTCTGATTTCCTTATGGACTGTATGAAAATTGGATCAAAATATGAACGTACACCAAACTGATTCTAACCGCGTTAGATATAGACCCCACATCGGGTCGGCGGCCGGCCGCGTCCTGTGTACACGGGGCCAGGTCAGAGATGGCGTTACCTCATTAATACCTACTGTAATGTAAACGCTCCTCTAATTGTTTTCTCAATTAGTGAGTAATAGGATAATCTGACATGTCTTTTTTGCCCGGCTAATTCCATGGTTTGTAATCTCTTAAAATAACACATTTTTTACTAAATTGCACTGCTACACTGACACTTTGGTCCTATTTCCAATCTTTTCTATGGTGTAGGTAGGTAGGTGTCAGCGTTGCCATACAATTACTTTAATTTTTCTGTTTTTTCGTCTTGACATAGTATATTTCATCATCATCATCAGCCGGAGAACGTCCCAACGACAAAGGCCTCCCCCAAAGAGCGCTACAAGTCACGGTTAGCAGTCGTTGTCCGGGTGGGAGTCATATTTATTATAAACATTCGTTTTGCGAAAGGTAGGCCGTGATTCAGAAGTGGTTTGACTTATATACTCGTATGAACGTGATTATTTTTTATATAATCTGGCAGTGAACCTGATGGTAAGAGGAAACCATGACCTATAGAGACCATAGATATTATAGGTACGTTGCTGTCCCGTGGCCAATTGTCACGAGCGGGATGTTAGGCTAATTAGACAAGACCGGATCGATATATTACTGAGTCATTCTGGCGGCAAGAATAGGTAAGGCGGTATATCCCTCCCAGCGCTCTACCAGTGGTCTTGCTGGTAATGGTTTATTTAGCCTACGCTCAACTCTACGAAGTACCTAGAAGAGATGCAGACGGCCAACTCTACTTAGTGAATACGGACCGATACTGGGGAAAATATCCACCTAGTAGTTTAAAAACATTTTTTTGTGTAGATACTTCGACGACATGATGTTATTCCCCGTGTTGGTCCGGGGTCCTTTGCAAAATAGATCAGCCAGGCAGTTCGTAAAAGGCGAGCATAAGCTTCCCGTCACTAACACCGTGACATCCTACTAGATGGTAGAGTTTCGCAGTGACGCGCCCGGATAGGTACCACCACCTAACCTATTCCTGCCAGCGTAACGTCAGTGCTTTCTGTTGACGTGTTCCGGCTCGGAGGGTAATTCAATCTGTAAACTTACTTTTGCTCTAGTAATAGTAACTTCCCGGCCTCAGTTTAGCAACGTCCCGTAACTGCCTTTGGTGTCTTTAGACTGCGTAAATTTCTTACCATCAGCAAATCCGTCTACTTGTTTGTCTCCGAGTCTCCGAAACCGGCGTGTTTGTATGAAAAGGGTAATGATGTGAAGGAAGCAAGACAGGTTTGTCAGGCTCGTGAGGTCTGGCACTCGATACTCTCTGCCTACCTCGTAAGGGACTTGGCGTGAAGATATGTATGTATGTATGTAGGTTGTTTGTCTAAAATTATCAAAAAAAAAATTGTAATCAGGTATGTCAATGCAGGTGCTTTACGTTCGTACCCATTTGATTTGGTGGTAACATAAACCAATTTAGAAAATTAGAAAAACAACTTTTGTATTTTCAGACTAACTATTAATGGCTGTCGATGCCGGTACGAAGTTTGAGGGGTCGGCTAGTGTACATTAAATAACGCAACTATATTTGTGATCAACTTAATTTCGTTACTGTATTGTTGTATTGTAATTATTATTGTACCAAATACCGCTTAATAACGTGTTTTAAAATAATGTAAATAACTGTCCAATGCATCAGCTCCGTTTAGTTGCACGATATAAAGGCCAGTATTTATGTATCTAGGCAAAACCTATAAAACACCCGTAAACATATTCCAAGCTCCAAGTGTGAGGATACATAAGTAACTCAACTTGAATAGGCCTAATGTATCAGTTTTGACTCATAGTCTGAAGAGCATTCAGTGTTGGCTTCACGCATTAGTCCGTTTTGTTTCGAAATATAATGCTCTGGGAGAAATTACCATATTCACGTTACTTTGGATATTTTCTTGTATATTTATAAAGTATTTACTAAATTAGTACTAATATGAAAAAATACTTTTACCTCTGCAATTACCACTACTGTTTTAAAAAATCGATTACCACCAAGGATTTGACTGTGTCGTTGGTCGAGGAGTTAGCGTAACCTTAAAACCCGCAGCCAACAGCGACGCTCTGCTTGGATTCCCGACGGAGACAGAAATTTTGCGTTATGAGCATCTAAACGGCTTCGTATTAGTATTGTTGCCTAAACCATTGTTGAACACCTTCATTATGTTTCAAATCTCTATATGTATCTCTATACGCGCATGTAGGGTTGTCTGTCTAATTTTTTTTGGCTTGAAAATATACTCGGGCGTGTCAGATTAAAGTACGGCGGGCTTATTGCGTGTCAATAAGCCCATGTTAGAATTATCTGATGATTTGAACTAGACGTACGGGAGTAGGAAGTTCAGAAACTTTCAAAAACTAAGACATATATTTCTGTCATCGGAGATATATTAGGTATATATATATTATTAATATCTAATGAGTTCGACTATGATTAAGTGACTGGAATTGCTATTTTAGCTTCTAGACACTTAATGCATCGCTAAAAAGTAAAACCTTACATGACCTTTTTTACTCTCCACTATTTAATAGACAAAGTGCAATGGGTCCCAGTGACGCTGGAGTTACTACAAATTTAACATCGTGGGCTCCTCTAGTATAATATAAATTGCCAGAACATTTCACGATCGATGATGGGCTCGTCACATCTCTACACCAATGAATAATTTCTTCGTATTTAATAACATCAAATAAGTTATAAAGTATTACGATACTATTAACTTAATTGTTTTAAGCACTTAAATCAAGTCAATGATTATAAAGCTTGTCATTTGTGTTATGATTACGGTAATGTAAGAGATAAGCATCGGTCACTTGAGTGAAATTGAAAACAATTTGGCTGCGTTACCAAGCTTGGCTATAATATGGCGTCGTAAAACGGTTTGAGTTTCTACTGTAAACCAGGCGAAGAATATAATATATCGTTGAAATTTCAAATCTATTTAATTATTAAAAATATTGACTTATTTGATCCTGATATCTTTTCTTTTTTAGTAATGACAGACGCTCTTAGACGATTTGGCTATAGCAGTAGTAACCAGGCTGTGCAGGCCGCACAGAAGCAGCAGCAGGCCGCCCGCAACTAATAATCGACTTAGGAATTTGAACTTCGGATTCTATTTCATTATAGCCATGTTATCAATTCTAAGTAGGTGAGATTTATTACAGCTTCACTAAACATGTTAACGATCACTACTGCACTACTTATATATAAGTATATTATCAACGTTAAGATATGACGACTCTATCGCCAGCTGTTGGTAGTCTAGTAATTTAGGTAACTGAATTATTTCAATTTTGTATTGAGTCATACTATACAATGAAGCGACGTCTGTAAAAGTACTGTGAAGTTTGTCGTGTGTACCAAGGACTGTTTATAATAATGTATAGAGGATTGGAAGGTGAACTAGCAGAAGGATTCTCTGTTAGTAAGAACCACACGTGGCTTTGTAACCGTTGATTATGCAATGTTAAACTGTCGCTTGAATGTTAAGACTCTCAAGTAAGTAAATTAATGGGGTACCCTTCCCACTAAACCGGCAAATAACATTGACAATCACCGATATTATGATAGCCAAATGGTGTCCCAATTTTTACAACTGGTCGCAGAACTCAGCCACCTAACAGATTCGGTGTTGGTGACAAATATTCTTCCAATTTAGAAACTGCTTACAAGAAAATATGTAGATGCTCTTCATTTTATATGGGGTGGGTTCAATCCGAAGTTTCTAATAAATAAAAAGCAGAAGACTCTCAATTCGTAGATATTTATTTGTCTGCATATTACCAAAGTATGTTGTTTCAGCATGTGAGACCGCACAGCTATTCGTGAACTGATTCTGATGATTCTCGATTTCTTTGGTCGAGAGGTAAGCGTACACTCTTAACTCCACCGACTAACTGCGAGAAATTCGATTTCCGATAGGGGCAGACATTTGTGCGATGAACATTAAAATGTCTGCATTTTATTTATGTGGTTTTTTTTTAATTTATACTGGTATCTACGTAAGTATGTCTGTGTATTAATACCGTTGACTTATAAGTACCAATATAACAAGAATATAATTTAGTTGCTTCGAAGTAAGAATAATTTTGTGTATTGTTATTTATTAAATATCAGTAAAATTTCTGTCAGATTTTTACTTTACTGCGCTTATTTCTTTCAAGTAAGTGTCTGTTAAGGCCACCGCGCCTTATATTTACTAGCGCTACTCTTGAGGGAGGTCAAAGGTTGCCGTGTAGAAGTATAACACGTATGGGAAGACACCGGACCGCCAGATGCGGGATCAAAAGCGTAAAACAACTGAAAACTGTATTGACATTATTTAGATAGAGTAAAACAGTCCCAACTCGGTGTAGTCCAAGTGTAATGGACTTGCAATTAGGTTAGTGACGTCGGCGGTCGGCGGCTGTCGCGAATGTACATTCAATTATACTGTATGCGTACTTATTAATGACTTTTTCATTATGTTCTGATACAATGTGGCCCAATTTATTGGCGAGCTAGTACGAGTTACGAGGCGGTGACAAACACAAACAGGGCCTGGGCTTTTAGCGTAAGTACAATTTTAAAACTTTGAGGCTAAAATTATTGGAATATTTGGTTCGAGGTATTCAAATTATGCTTCATGAGCTATCTGACTATTTAGTCAAATCTGTGTCTAGACAAAAGTATGTGGAAATGTATGATTTAGTTTATCGTTCGATTAGATCCTTATAATTTGAAAGCAAATTATTTCAAAAAACTTTGTTCTTTTTTTAAGCACTGCCGTTACTGTGAATGTCGCGGATCTCAATATTTCTCGATGAATGTGTACTGTAACGCGTAAAAATCTCATTAAAAACGCACATGCATGTGCCCGCATTCATGTCCATGACAAAGCGGATAAGCTTAAAAAAAGCTGCCTAAGGTTGCTGTGGTCATGTTTTGCGTAAATCAATAGTCTACACTCAACGTGGATAACAAACGCCTAGACGTCTTAAAACCTAGATACAGGTAAAAAAATCAACCCCAACAAGATTTCGTGAAATAGGACACGTGTAGGTACTCACTATTAGGGATGCAAAGACCAAGCGAAATGGAGATGCAGGAGTAGGGAAGTGGATATTGGATGGAAACAAGAGTTTGTTTTAATATGTGGCATAATTGTAGTTAACGTGCGTGGATGATGATGAAGTTTATTGTGTGACGATGATTAAAGTTAAACGGTAAGAATGCAAACACATATGTTCTAACAAAAAAAAATTATGACAATCTTTTATTTGTAAAGATTGTTTTTTGAAAACTTTTGACTTACCTATTACTTACTTAATATATTCTTACTTATACTATTCTTATATTATATTACATATTATTCTTATTTATACATTACTTACTTATATATCTAATATCAAATAAGCCCAAAGACGATAGGATAGTGCTGAGAATTTCAGGAGTTCCTATGACTACCTTCTGGTTCCATGTCCAATTGCATATTCTCATCCGATATACACATGCAGCTCAGTCGTTAACCGGGAAGTGGAACAAACTGTAATATTCCATTCAAAGAGCGAGACAAGTGATACTAAATAATATTTTGTAAAAAAATCCTTTTTACTAAAAGATTTTTTATAATATTAAACTACTTTTAACGACTCCAAAAAGTAGGATATTAAAGGTTCAAATGTGACTATAAATGGAATTTTGAAAGTTCTTTTCAGGTGGATCTGAGGTGGTCTCACGCAAATTTGATTCATATCTAACAAATCATATTTTAGTAGTTATAACAATTAATACATAATAATTTATCAAATAGACTAGGTTTTTTGCAGTTTTACTTTGCTTAAATAATTTAATAATTTGTATTTGAAAGAATTCTTGTTGTTTTGGGATTTATAAGCAACGATGGCATGCATCTCAAGCATGGCACTAAGTAATATACTCATACAACCACAATTCATGAGACAAAAATATTATAAAATAGAAGATGTATGAAGTAAATTCCTGCCAGTAGGTACCTGTCAGTGAATCTGGTCGAGTAGGAATCGTGTTCCTGCCACTTCGGCTTGCCGCCTGTATGGCGCGGTTAAAACTTGAGTCGCGTGAGAGTTGACACTTAGGCTACTTTGATGACATCGGATGACAGAGGTGTCATCTAATTACTAAGAGCCTGCACATCTATGGAGGTTTACGTGTCCACTCGCGCGGTAAATTTATATTGCGTCCAGATACCGCGCGAGTACTTGGACGCCCTTCCAGTCCTCGAATACAGCAGTGAAATAAAATGAAATGAAAAATGTTTATTTGCGGGATACGAGTGTTAAAAAGATGTTACCACATTATTTAGGAATTCCAACATATTCTTCTTACTTGTGGTGTGCTAATATCTTAATAAGTATTCATAAAATTAATTATCCTTATTAATTAATAAAATTAATTATCCTAATTTAATTACTATTTTCAACGTTGGTTTTGTATTCATTACATGATTATTTATAAATAAAAACAAATTTTAAAATGTAAATAAATTCAACCATATCTAACGAAAACTAACACCGTTTCCAAACCTAGCCAGACAGGAGAAGAAACGACAAAAATCCCTCCCAGTCAACCATTACCATCACCAATCTCCTCTTTGTTTGTTGTGTTTCAAACGATGCTTTAAATGAAGAGAAAGTCAATGATTTAGCGCCAATTCCTTATACTTAAATAAAAACCCTTAACGCCTTACGTTTTCCTGTCTCTTAACTACAGTTTTCGCCATAGTGATATTCCGGTTTAGAGAGATGGGTATTAGACGAAGTAACATTGGTGTCTACTTGCGAATTACATTATTACTATATACTATGACTGTAATAGCTAGTTAAATCCATTATAATACCTTAAAATTTGAATTAAATGAAATATTTGAAATCCGACGAAGCGATTCCCAATCTGATTGCTTTATGTTTCCTTATAACCATAGATAACCAAACGTGTTTACAAACATTGTTATCTTTTCAACATTTATGTTAAGGAATCGAACTCAAGTACTTTTCATAAAATAGTTTTGTTTCTTTTCTATCCTTTTTTGGATTCAACATGTCCTTGTTCCCGTTTGTCAGTAAGTCAGAGCCACTTTATTCCCAAACTATTTACTACTCCACTGTTAAATCTTGGTAGATAGGTGCACTCGTACTGTACCGCTTTTACGAATTTTTATACAGATGTGAAAATACATGAAACCCCCAAAATACGTCGAACAACAAATAACTTTAAAGTTTGTAATACCATTTTTCTATAATAAAATAATAAAACATCTAAAATAGTAAACTAGTTATAGTAAAAGGACCACCTCACCGGTGATTGTCATTGCCGTCCGTGGTTTGGTTTTACAAGAAATGTAAACTCCCATTGCGTGATTAATGTCTTTGTTGTCGCGAAGTCTATTTTTTTGTGTTACCATGGATTCGTCAGCTTATTCTTATGTCATAAAAAATAAGAAACTCCAATAACTTTAAAAGAACCAAAATTTAATCGCAAACTTTTCTTCTTAAAAGATTTCATGTAAACTTGAATTTGATGAACGAAAAAACAGACATACTGAGATACAAACAAAATTCGCAATTCTTTTTTTACGTAAATGAAAATACTCTTTAATGCTATCACTCAACAACATATCTTTTTAGTTTTCATTGCGTTATCTGTCTTCGCCTGCAATGAGAACGTTTTATAGAACCAGATACCTACAGTCAATTTGCAAACGCAACGAAAAAATGCACGTTAATCTAAAAAAGGGTATTCCCCGCGAAGATCGCACACTTTGTTATAATGTGTACAATCTGCCAACGACTTTAGTTAAATAACTAACATGCAAACGTAGACTAACAACTTAGAAATTGCAATCGCAGTATTTATGATCTGAAGTCTTCATGATAGTACAGTAGTGTAATACACTATATGTATAATATACATATAGTGTATGATAGTATAGTAGTAAGAAGTAGGTAGTAGGTATACAACTGTAACCCAATTTCGCATACTATGTCCAGAATCTTTAACCACTTGTATAAGTCTTCTGGTTAGCCTAGCCTCCAGCAAGGAAGTACAGATTTTTTAGCTGAATTAAAGCGGTAGTATCAATCAAAGCTAACCACTACACATCACTATACCGCCTGAAAATATTACCACTTAGTTGTTCTCGCCTCTGTTAATGTGAAACAGGAAAGGTAACAAACTTAACCCTCTGAATATAGACACCTACTTCAAGGCAGAAAGATCTATTAAATGAAAATTTTAAATCGGTAGCTACAGAGCTAGATCTATCGAAAATGTTTTTTAATATAAATTTTACAAAAAAATAATAACAAATACTGTTCAGGAACATGTACTAATTTTAGGATATTTTATTATTACCAATTAATGCACGCTCAGTCCTGGAAACGTAACAGTCCTGTATTTGGCACTCATGTAAAAATAGACTACTGACTGTGATAAAAACATAAAATAAGCCAAAACATTATTAGCTCAACGAATCCAACCCACGACGTTTTGTATGTGTTGTAATGTTTATTCAGCAAACAGATTACGTAGGTACCGCGCAAATGGTTCTTAGAAACTGGCTGATGACGGTATTTGTCTTATGATTGTACGGCCAAGTGTTGATCTAACTAACGTACTGAGGGTTCCGCAACATTAAAATATGTTCACTGTATTTTTATGTTTAGATAGCTAAGCTAGTCTCCTCAGGTTCTTCTACTCATTAAGCATTGTAGCGAGCTCATGGAAGGCAGATTTACTTCATTCGATTCCAAAAAAGGATTTAAAAAATCACCAGCCTATAAAACTGTATCACTTCTTCTTCGGTAAACTTTCTTATTTATCTTAAGCTACGGTACCATAATTAACTACCAGTTCTTAAAGTATCCACAGGAGCGCCTGCTGATGAGATTTAAAATGGGCGGTTTCAGGAGAATAGTGCAAAACATCCCATTGTAAATGAGAATTAACGACGAACTTATTTAATAGCTACTGTACAGAACTATGTATTTCTAGGACATAGCTACCGACGTCAACGGTAAGAAAGGAATTAAAAATTGTAATTATCAGTACCTACCTAGCTAAAATGGTTAGAGTATTCGTAGACTTGAGTCTCGAGACAATTGTTTCAAATCCTGACTGACGGAATTTATTTCTTCCTTTAAAAATTGTAACACAATGTATTTTAAGCTCTGCTTGTTGCGAAACCCTAATATGGAAACGATTTAGTTTATTTCAATATTCCGTCTGTCAGTGGTCAGCCCAGACCGCACAAGTAGCTAAATAGGAATTAATATGAAACTGGATTGCAATTTGACATTCCAGCGAATTGTATTGCGAAATTACATGTCGCCTTTTGTGAAGCTCTCACTTTAAAGGGAAATTCATTTCATCTACGAATCTAGCACGTGGCCGCGGCTTCATCTGTTTGCCATCGAAATGCTTACCGTGATCTATAACGTCTACCTTACCTACCAACAGGGAAATCGCGAGAACGGACGGAGTGCTGAAAGGAATACCCACAAGTGGTTTCAATCTAAGTGAACCATCACAGGATTCTTCAACCCAGGTAGCTTGACTGCATTTAGTGAATAGTCCGACAATTTGAATAATGAGATATTTTAAATAAATGAGGTTTTACAGATACTTTAATATTACTTTCGCTACTACTGGGATCCTTTCTATGATTACTAAAAGAAATAAGCATATAATGCTAAGAAGTTGTAGCTCAATGCGCTAAAAACCATATGCAGACACAAACTTAAATAGAATAAAAAAATATGTTGGAAGCATCTAATACTTATATTTTCTGAATTATCTTCAATGAACAGACATTCCTTTTCTGGGATTTAACAATGTATAAAAGTAAATAATGTGTAGAAATATTAGTTAACTCATTTCTCTGGTACCTCATGGTTGTACTGCTAGTGGTGTGCATTAAACTGGATGAAATAAAGAGTTCTAGAACTAAGGCATTAATAGATTCCGGAGACCTAATAGTTAATAACCTAGGTTTGTAACAAAAAGATAGTTGTTTATAGAATTAACGGTAGTAGAAGATATTTGCCGAATCTATATCAAAGTACCTAACTTGCTTGCTGCTCAACCGAAGTAGATGAGACATATCTTAATTTATCCATTTAAGAATATTTTTAAACTTTTTAACTAAAAAAGAAGTATTAAAATAAGTGCGATACTAGCTACTACTACTACTAAAATATTATACTAAGGTATTTTCCCTGTGTTGGTCCGGGTGTGTTAAGTAGAACACCCTATCTGCCTCTCTGCCAGGCAGCTCGTGAGAAGTGGTCACTGGCTTACATCATTTATAATTACACCACTGGTGGTTGAGTGCTGTACAGCAATTTGTTCGGGTAGGACTGCCCTCATTATCTTCCGATCAGGAGGGTACGGTAACCAATAATCCTGCACAATAGGCCTAATATCCTGATCACAAGATAGCGATGCATCTATAACATGTATGGCATCTATAGTCCATGGTTATATCTTGCTATCGGGAGAGCCGTGTGCTTGATCGCTGAACTCTGATATAAAGAAAAACTTTTCAATCCAAAGGGAAATACGACAACAAACACTGACGTCAAAGAGGTTCGTTTTTATCATATTCGACTATACGCTTTTTGTACATTTGTTACGCAACTAGGTAAGCCGCCAATTTGAATGAATTTTAATCATTTTTTTGTAAATAAAAAATATCAAGATCCGAAAAGTAGTTTTTGGGTTATACTTAACAATGTGCATTTTTTGTTTACCACAAAATTGAGATATTACATCGAAGTCGAGTTAAGTCCGTAGCCGAATGGCTAAATTAAAACCGATATTGATTCGTTCTCAGACATATTCTCAAAGTCGATCGTTTGATAGACAGACACTTTAATAGTATTAAATCAAACTCAATGAAATTCAAAGCAATTAAAAATATATCATATATAAAAATAAAAAGTTCAAAAAAGCAGCAATTAATATTATTTATTGTTTATAGAGATACTACGAATTAGTAATGGTGTTTTGAGGTACAACGTAATTAACAAAAACTTTTATATAGCACAGTACCTATGGCTAACAAATACAAATCTTAAAAGTCAATATAGGAAAAAATTATGTACATTAGCACAGTACAATCGTAGGATGCTCCTGGACTTTTTATTATTCTTGAAATTATTGAGTTAAAATGATCGGCCCAACATGTTTGCGGACAGTGGGTTCCCGAGTGCCGCGAACTTGTTCTCGTAGTCTTTTATGTACCCCAACACCTAGGTAGAAGTGTAGAAGGTGCAGAGCTCTCCATTACCTAGGTTTTGCAAAGTATTCAGTGAATATTGTAGTTATTTACATAATTTTGCTGACTCACCTAACTAATCCCGTTAAATCATTTCAAAACCACAAATATATTTGATTATTTTTTTCATTTTAAATATTTTATTTTGGTTATTTTCTTGTTTGTTGTTTGTTTGCCTTTTTTCATAATTATTATTATCAATTAGTGTTTACTTTTGATTGTTAGATACAACTAGGTCCAAATCATATTACGTATTAAAGCTGTAAAAGTAAAGTATTAAAGCTCGTTAAACTTTATCCTTAAATAAATAAACAAATGACACTTTTTGGCGACTTAAGACTGAATTTAAATAATTTTGCTAATTTTTATATCATTTGCTAATTTTGATGAATCGGATAACTGCAGATGCTAACGCCAATGCTAAAGACAAATAAAAAAATAGATATTTGTGTAACGAAGGAATAAACTTCCTTTTTTTTCTTTTCTTACAAATATGGCTTCTCACGATATAGTTAGCCAACTTCAAGTATAAGACCAACAAACACAATTTATTATAAGAAACAAATTTTTCACAACACTGAGAAATGTAAAAGCTTGACAGATGCCGATGGAGGTTATTGAATTTCCATAACTTCATTTATTATATGTCTCGGTGTATGAGATGCTGGTAACTAGACTGCCTAGGACACGCTGTAATAAGCTGACACAAACACGACTCACTGTTCTGATTTTATCTCACATTCAAGATAAATAAGTTTATTCTGTAATACTGAAAGTTTTTCATAGCTTTGGGAGAGAAACTACAGGTCAGCTATTTAGTACACCTCACCAAAAGCCATAAGATTATGATGTTAGACTTGCCCGAGCAATATTGTAGAGTATATTACTCGCCATAACAGAACACCACAGTTTCAAGCACTGATGTTACGGTGACAGCAAAAAAGTAAGGTGTAAGAGATAAATACATATCATTACGCCAAGTTCCTTACGAGTTTTGCAGAGAGTATTGTGTGTCAAATGTCACGATCCTGGCAGACCTGCCTAGTTTTGTTCACATTCTTTACCCTTTTCATAAAAAAACCCGGTTTTAGCGACTCTTGACACCACTCTCGGAAAAAACCCGAGCGACTTCTTCGTGGAGTAAAAAACTAGGTCCCCCCAGGTTTTTATATCCATTTACATACGCGCATCGTTTATCTGCTTTCTCTATCTTTCAATTGTCATTCTGTCCACTTGACCGAACCAACGGAGCGTGCCGTGTTTGATTTTAATACCAACACTTTATTTAAATCCCACTCTTTCTCTGATCTCACTGTTATAAATGCGGTCAGCGAGCGTTACATCACATATTTTCCGTAGAGCTTTCATTTCGACCGCATTTATCCTACTCTCGTGCTTTTCTGAAATACCCAACTCTCAAATTCATACAACATTGGGAAAAGCACATAATTATGCAAATCAAGTCTAGAACCCTGGCTCAAAACCTACCTCTGAAATAACTTATCCAGCGCTATATTCGCACTATTCACTGCACACTTCTTTCTACAGCCACGGTGTGCCTTTCATTCCAACCAAAACCACTACGAAAAATATTAAAGAGGTGTAGAATTTTTTTTATATATTTTTTAAATACTTAATGCAACAGTTATACATTAGACGTTAACGCACAAAAAATGTTTTTCGAACTTGAACTTCTTGAGTCCTCGAGTCTTTTGGACATTTTTGAGTTACGCCTACTAGCGCAAACTGTTTCACCCAGTTAAATGTGTGAGATGTAATATTGTGCTTATAACTAGAGGAGTTACCTAAAATACATTAAATCGAGGAACTAGTAAGCATAATAATTATTTTCACAGAGGATTTAAAAACTTCAAGCCCGTAAGATGTATAACGCAGCGTTAAAATCCAACATCAGGCATTCAAATACTGCTGGATAAATAAATAACCGGAAAGAGTTACTAAGTTGCTGAATAAACTCATTGCTGTAAACACTTAAAACACGATCAACTGTGTTTAAAAATAGTTTATTATTGGTTATAATAACCATTGGTAAATACATATTTATATCTGGCGAGTCATTTCTGACATGCAAAACATTTAGTAATGCTTCGTCAACTTATTTATAGAATTTCAATGCGAATTACGCAACAAGTAATTTGTTTTTAGTGTGGCTTAACTACAACGGGACAACTATATACAACGATTTATTGGAATATTGTCTTTTACGAACTTAAATATACGAATTTTAGGACCAAAACATTTTTGTAGATGTGGTAGAAAAACGGATCTTCTATTGATTATACAAAGTATGGTGTTTTAAGTATGCGAAGTCAACCAAAGCCAAAGCTTTTTGCAGTTAGTGTAGAAACCTCCAAACTGGAATACGAAAACAACGATCAGCGCGCTACTGTCCGCAAAATTATTTAAGCAATTTTGTATCTTACATCGGTAAATATAAAGAGAAGCGAGAAAGACATTATTATCCTTACTTTGGAGACAAGCATATGACTTGACATATGAATAAAAATGCATAAGACTTGAAACGACTAAAATTTAAACATTGAACTGGCGATATCGATATCGACACTGAAGGATGTAATTAAAGTATTTTATTAAATCTCAAGATAAACTGGGGTAAGTGTGCCGAGCTGATTTAAAAGAATTAAAGGGATCCGGTTTGGGCATTTGGGTAACTTTCGTTCAACACACACGGAATGTTTCTTAAATTAGCTTTTGCCGTGTCATTGGTGCTTATTCCAATTGTCTAAATTTATTTCAAATTTAATTAAAACGCGTTTGAGAAACTTTACATTACTTATTTTTAAAACTTGCAGAACTCTTAAAAAGATTTGTAAAAATAAACGTTATTGTTGGGTGTTGATTCGGCAGCACTTGTTTAATTTGCTTTTTTGAGTGTAGACTACACGATATGGAGCAGAGAGACAGAGACAAACCCATAGTCATGTACAAATTGAATCGTAAAAGTAGCTTTTATATGATTAATAAGAAACTAAAAGAAGAAGTTAAAAAAGTTATGGGTAAGCTCGGAAGTTCACTATTGATATTGTACCTTTTAAATGTTTATGTATTATATAAACATGTTTTACTATATTTTCGGCCGGTAAAATCATTTATTCGCGACGATATTGCTGAAAGCTTCATATAAATGCATATTCAGTATTCAATAAACTGCATATTTCTATCATAAGTTCTTTTTTTATCGAATGCCAAATTAGTTTAATTTATGTTTCGTTATTCATTGACAAAATTAAAACAATCAGAATCATATGACTAGAACTGAAATTGATAATACTGCTTGGGATTGTTTGCTCCTCAAACAAATCTCTTACAAATATAATATACGTAATAATTGTAACCATTTCAAAAAAAGTAAAATAAGACAAACCCACTGAATTTTTCGCCTTGCTTTTGTCAGAACTTTTCAGTGCGAGGTCGCTTATTGAAATTATGATAGATTTTAGAATGATATACACAAATACCCTTTTTATGTATTCGATTATTGTTTTACTATTGATTTTAAAGTATCTTCACGCCCATATCCCCGAAGAGGTAGGCAGAGGCACAACCAGGGTACCCACGACTAGCCGAAGATACTAGGTCCCACAATGTGATAGGTGGCAAGCCTATCGCCACAACCGGGCACATATTCAATCCCGAGCAACATTTTTTTTTTATTAGAAAATTGGAAAAACCCAATTTGCTTTTGTTGCCCGACCCGGGAATCGAACCCAGGACCTCATGCAGTCAAGTCCAACAACTGAACCGCTAGACCACAGAGGAATTATTGATTTTATGTTTCTATAAACATGCCTGCTCTTGCGGGGAACCAAACCCGAGTATCCCGAGCGGTCGATGGTTTTAGAAGAAACTTACTGCGCGAACATCATGTACAACGAACGAAGACTGTCTGTCTTAGAAACGTGGAGTAACTTCAAATAAAAAAAAGCAAATCATGCGTACCTTCGGACATTTATATAGCACATATCTTCATGTCAAGTGCAAATATGTATATTAATAATATGCAAAAAGAAGTACCAACTGGCCAGTTACCTGCACTCGTTTCGTAAACAGCGTCTTGTTTTGGTTAATGGAGACTATTTATGAGATGAAATATGCAAAGTATTTTACGTGAATAATTTAATTCTCTCTTCCTATCCAAGCCATATCAAATTTAGGGTAAATTTATTTTATTCATTGCGATTAAAATTCTTAAGGTCAGAGCACATTGACACGCCAGGTAAACATCGGTCAAAATTGTAGTATCTTTCAAAGGTTTTCATGACCGGAGACCGTGCAAAGTTGAGAAATTAAAATAGAAAAATTAGCCTTGGGGTTTTTTACGTTTAGTCGTGAGGGACAACAGTTATTAGCTAGGATGATGATAACGATATATACAACGAGGATAAAATAGTTTCAATTTTCATACAATGTTTTGTTCCCCATTACAGTTATAGTCTGGAGGGTTTTTTTTTAAAGTAGCCTATGTGTAAATTCAGGTAGATAAATAGCTGTATGCATATCTTTTATCAAAACTGTCAAACGGTTTTACCGTGCAAGCACAAAAGACAGAAGAATTACAATATATGTATCTGTAAATTGATCGAGTTTTACATATATCTACCTAATATGAATGAGCTATATATACTTAAGACAAATGATAAACAATATTTTTGTAATTTTTAATTAGATGAAAAACTATATATATATACATTAAAACAAGGAAAACGATAGAATAATCAATTAACAGTTCCAAATTATCCTAGTTTTTAATCAACGCCAAGAATCCAATGATATTAATTTTATTCCTTTCATAATAATAAGTTCTGATGATATGATTCCTTTTCACGTCGGTGAAACTCCCTCTTTTGGTTCATCTTGTTTGTTTCATTCATCTCTGTATTGTGCTGTAGTCATTAACTGTGCTCCTACAGTCACTACTATATCTTTCAACATTTTTTAAATCCTCCTACTCATCTTTTCCCGCTAGGTCCTATCCATTTTGTTCTTCCCAAAGTCCACATTTTCACACTTCATCACATTTTTATGTATATGTATTCATGCTAAGTGCCCTGCCCATTTCCACTTCCATTTTAGAGCACAGTAGAATGCAGACGTAATTTTTGTTTTTGATTGATTATAAGTTTTAAAATTGTTGTTACTTCTAAAATTCTTCTCTCCATTACCTTTTAACAGCGTGAAAGTTGGGCTTTAAGTGTGACTCAAAAGACTCTTAAAAAACTTTTATAAACTTCAAAATAATGTATGTGCGTTGTCCTTTATTAAAAAGTTCGGACGCGAGTCGCTGCTTAACTAACGAAATTAAAATCAGTGCGAAAAGCATCGATACTTTTTTATTAAAACTGAATTAAACAAACGTAACGAAATTCGCAGCGAAAAGTTTCGAGTATTAAAATAAATATTGTTATTATTATACTGTGTTTAATTTGGTCGTTGCCTTTGTTGCCATCACGTGAATAAATATTGTCTTCAAATTATGACAGCAAGGACCAGCCTATTACAATTGACATTTCCACTATACTTATAAAAAAAATTAACGTATAAACCGTTGATTTTTTGTTGAAATTTTGAATTTGATGTAGCCCTTTCTTTCACAAATTTAAATTGGCCACATTTTAATTAGATTTGTAACTTACGAGAAAACGACATTCAAAATCCATTCATAACCGACAAAAAAGTAATTGTACAACAAATTTACAAGAAAATACCTGAATCAAATTGAGAGTCTCCTTTTCTATAGTCAGAGACCTACAATCTTCAGTAATGCTGTATAAAAATGGATGAACCCACGGCGAGTATCTAGTTTAACATACCTTATATACATAACCACGCATAACAGTCCTATTTGTAGTGTGGTCTTGTCGATTTATAAATTATGAGCATATATTATCGTATATATTCTAAGCTGACTAAACAGCGTAGAATAATTACGATTTTTATGCAATATTTCAGTCCCCATCATAGCCCTTTTGTGGTTGATTTTTGAAAAATAATTACATGTGTTTGAAATCTAATCATCAAGTTTTATCAAAACCAGGTTAACGTTTATCCGTAAAAGAATAAAGCAAGAAGACACACAGACTTTCATATTTATAATTTTAGAATGACCTCATTGACCACATTGGACATTTTTCTGTCAGTACTATGAATATTGAAATAAAATTAACTTTCTTAAGAACCTTTTACTATCAACAATGAACACAACAAACCAAGAATTAACGAAGTCGGTACTTTCTTTCACGCGTGTGTTATGCCGTAGAATCATTTTAACATATTTATATTATATGGTATATGAGTATATCAACAGATTACATAAATAATAAAAAAATATTTATGTAGTTCGAATGACATTAGTCTCTATTATTTTTTGGTTTTAACTACAATATTATAATAGGTGTATTTTTTTTTGTAATTAAAGCTTAAGTTCAAATGTTGTAAGTACATATCGAAGAGCTACATGTACACCAATGTTGTTGAGAAGGTAGAACATCTCTCCGCAGACAGCACCTATTTCGCTCAGTTTTCTTGTCTATAATCCGATCATTTAGAATCCAAATTGTTTGCCTTGAGTAACACTAAATTTCGGGCCCTGGAGCGAAATTGTAAAACGTTTTTTTAAATCTAGATCTAGCACGGCTCAGACGTCGCGGCACAAGGGCCCTTTGTCACGGCTCTGCTCAGGCGAACTATTGTCGAGCCACCTACCTACCGCGCTATAACCAACGGCCCGTCCATATTAAAAGCTTATGTGAGACAAACACCAGCTGCGTTTATCGTCAACATCCATACTTTTATGTATGTTCAAGTGCTTGTTTTCTTGTTTTTTTTTTGTTAATTTCTGGAACTTCTAGTGCTTGTTTTCTTGTTTTTTTGTTAATTTCTGGAACTTCTGTTTCGAACTTCTTCAAAATAAAAAAGTATCTTCACGCCCATATCACCAAAGAGGTAGGCAGAGGCACAACCAGGGCACCCACGACTAGCCGAAGATACTAAGTCCCACAATGTGATAGGTGGCAAGCCTATCGCCAACCGGGCACATATCCTATCCCGAGCAACATTTTTTTGAATAGAAAATTTTTGTTGCCCGACCCGGGATTCGAACCCGGGACCTCGTGCAGTCAAGTAAAACAACTGAACAGCTAGACCACAAAAGCGATTTCTTCAAAATAACTTCCTATTAGGTTAATTTACCTTCATAATGCGTTAGGCAAATAGTTCTTCCAATTTTATGTCAACCCAAAGAAATCGTTTTATTTGCATGATGCGGTAGAAAATCTCACTTGAAATGTCTGATCATAAGCAAATGCTGATAATAATTTTGTTATGCTTAAGATTGGATTTGGCTAGTTTTGACGAATCTTTATTTGTCGCATCAACTTCTCTTTATCGGAACTCTCATATTCCGGTACAGAGGGTAGGGCAGCCAGTATACCATACGAACTAGGTACACACCCAGGCCAATACTTTTCTTTAAACTTGGTTGACATGCTGCGTGTCTATAAGGTTAACCATTACATTCATATTTTTAAACAATCGAAATTAATTTCGAACCAAAACCGTTTTTTTGGTGAGAGTGTTTCAAAAAACTATGTATAAAATTCGGGATATTTTTGACTCGTCCATAGACGCTGCGGTATAAGCAGATCGATCTTTAAAAGCAAGCTCCTTCGGGAAGCAGCCAGCTCCTGCGATGAGTAATGAAATTGATGCTCCACCTGAAATCGCATTAGCAGACACCAGCCTTCTGATTACTTTGATTGATGGTTCGTGTTCTTATAATGATGCACCACATTTTTACATAAAAGTGACAGGCGGAGGGATAGAATGATTTTATCATGTAGCCTATCTTATGCAAGTTCTAGAGAACAAAAGCACCTCCAAAATTTTGGTGAATTTTATGAAAACAGCAACCATGTCCTAGAGGCGGTATAATACTTATGATGTAGAAAAATTTGAAGAAAAAACTTAGTTATTCAATGGCCAGCCACTAATCCGTGATACTCCTACTGTTGCGGATGCCCATGTGAAATATTAAGCATTAAGCATCAGCATTTGTTTCTCTTCTTTTAAGGAAACAAAATTCTTTCAGGAAATTGCTAACAGCTAACGTCAAACGCGTTTGATTAACCCATAGAAATAGGAATATATTAAGAAGTGCAACAATGTTATATAACAAATTTAGTTGTATATATACCGTTGGAATCGACATATAACTTAACAACATCTTGGTAACTATTTCATGTCCATACACTTAGAGGTCAATGGATTAACCTGAAAAATATGTTATAAGTTTAAAGTGTCTGTGTGTGTCATTTTATGGTAGCATAACTTGAGCGAATAGACCGATTTCGATTCGATTTTTTTGTTTTAAAGCTGACATGATCGAGATAGATCTTAGCTACATTAAAATTATACAGGTCTTGTCAGAGGTTATTGAAAGTTTTAAAT
Organism: Calephelis nemesis; assembly: GCA_002245505.1. Classification (NCBI taxonomy): domain Eukaryota; kingdom Metazoa; phylum Arthropoda; class Insecta; order Lepidoptera; family Riodinidae; genus Calephelis; species Calephelis nemesis. The sequence goes on from NJDD01000764.1 coordinate 213,083, forward strand.
TTTAATATTATTTTTCATGCAATAAGGTTTTTCTACAAAACATTCTTTTTTAAACATGCATTAAAATTAAGATTGTACGTCCACCAAACGTCAATGTAAAATAAATCATGAGCATTGTTTTCTATCGTTGCCAAACACATAGTGACATGGAAACTAACAATAAGGTATAACTTTAATAACACGGTATTCGCTTTGTTAAAACAATATGAACATGGCTGCTAATCCTAGGTATAAATTAACTATTTTGTAATAAAAATAGTAACTAACATAATGTCCTGTATAAAGTTAAACAAACATCATCACTAATTACAATTGTAATGCAAATAGAAACTGCGAGACAGCTGAACATCGTGAGTTCTGTTTCATTCGTACAAAACCTATTATTATCATCATCATCATATCAGCCACATGACGTCTACTGCTGAACATAGGTCTCCCCCATAGATTTATACAAGAAAAAAGGTGATGTAAGGTAAGTAAGGTAAGGTATTTCTCTGCAGGATCTCTATGCCAGTCTCCTGGTTCTAACCTACCTCCCCATCAATTTTCATCCAAGTCAATTCAGCCGTTCTTGAGTTATAAATAGCGTTACTAGCATAACTTTTTTTATACATATATTGATGGACATACAATCTGAAGAGGTTTTGCAGAGAGCCGCTTTAGAAATTACGTATTATCGACGTAGAGAAATAAAATTTTGATCAGCTGAATAACGATGAATTGATAATGGCGAAATCAATTCCATGGTGAAATGGATAGTTGGTCCAAGTAAGTCTAAATAATTTAGGGTAACATTTTGGCTACAAATATCTATTATCGGTAATATTTTTCAGCAACTATAGTGTTTCATCTTTTGGAGAACAATTTGTTCTTCTTCTTCTTCTTTTATAAATATGGCTTTCGATCGTTTTTCACGACTTACGGCCAATATTAATAATCAATCCTAATCCAAAACTTGCTGTCCAAGATTGATATTTTGATTCATTTTTATGTTATCGCTTGCCAATAACATATTTGTGTACATGATAAATATGGAAATAAGTTATAGGATAGGCCGGCGGATACGCTATCTAGATTGCTTGAAATCCATCTTTAGAGAAATATTATTAACATTGGCCGTTACTCTGCCAATGTCCAGTTAGTTAATTCTTATATAGTCATTAGTCACTATGTACAAAGTCATGTCAGGGTCACGAGTAAAGCTGTGGCTTCGTTACTCAAGCTCATCTAGTGAGATTTGATGGCAGAGAGGAAATAGACGATATACTAATTTCTTCACGATTGTTTAATTTGTGCTATTTCACTGAACAAAATTAATCTAATTCCCACCTAAATTAACCAGTTTCACTCAATATAAACACGAAATTCAATAATATTGAAAAAATTACGACCATTAACATTGACGATGGAGCCAAAGCTGAAAATCAGTTTATTTATTTCATATTTAAAAAGCCGGACGTAGTCTAGAGGCCAGAAATCGTCTAAATTTCAGCTGTTTCTTGTACAAACATACTTATTTACTACATTTAATGTGCTGCTTTGTCTGGTAGTTTATGAAAATACTGAATCAGTTTAGATTTTTTTGGAACGTAAAAGACGAAATAAAAAACCAACGTCTTTCATAAAAGAATTACAATAATTAATATAAGTGAAAATGTTCATGACTAAAGTCGAAATGTTCAAACTTAAGTTAAACTTAACTTCTACCGTAAGCAATAGTCTGTATGTTACAAAGAGGTTAACATATAGGTAATGTTCTACCGCCTTGTCACTGAGTACCATTCGGTTTTCTGTGTTATGGTCTTATTGTTTAACTCTGTACATTTTATAGGACGGAAGACCGCTGTCAGTAAACTGCCCTCTTAGATATTATTTTCCAAATTCAAAAAACATCTTCATTTTTAAAATGAACCAATAGTAAAAAATATACTCGATTTATAAAAATGCTGCAGACCGGATTCTTACCAGCTTTTTCTTTGAACTTAAGCCTTCCCAAAAAACAGAAATACACATTTAATTTAAATAAAATGAAATTGTTTCGAAGCTGCTTCAATGTTCTTTTCTGATTTAAGTAACAGTTTAGCCTGTGAGCCATAGTGACGGCTACTTACTCTATGGCGTTGAAAAATTCAAAAAAAACATAGAGTGCATATTATTAAAAAAAAAAGAACTTAAAAATGCTTTGAGAAGCCTGCCATCTGCTTCATAAAATGTTATGTCTGTGCATAATGTATCCAGTTTAGTTTCAACGGAATAGCTTTTTTAACATTACTTTTTGCCTCTAACCTACTACTAAGTCCTATCAGTACCAGATGAGGTAGATTAACCTACAGTGTACTCTTAGTCTATATTGATACATCTCATTGTTGCCAACTGAAACATACGCAATGATGTCATATACGCCAATCCTATCTTTGTCACTGAATCATGTTCCATTTGGTACCAATTTTTAACGAATGCGTTTCAAGAACGTTGTCGAGTAACCAATAAATCCAGTCTGTCATTTTTCCTTATTCTTATTACATGTTTCAATTGCGGACAACTATGCTTTGTTATATGTTGAATCACATTTGTGTTCCAAAGTTAAAACGAGTTGAGGAAATACGTACGAGGATATGAAACATAAAATAAAAATCACAAAAATAGGCATAAATTTAAATTTCCTTATAGCCTTTGCCATTAAATAATCGCTCTCTTATCTTACTTTTATATATAAAAAAATCTCCACTTCACTTGGTCACCGCATCACGCGTGAACGGGTAGGTCCACTTTGTTAATTTTTTTTTTGGTGTGTTATTTATCGTCGGGAGAATGTTCAAAATAAAACATAGAATAGGACAATGGCTGTCAGGTTAGCTAGAGTAAATAAATATCGAGAAATATTTTTAGTCTCACCTAATGGAGAATGGTTTAATAGATTTTTTTATAGACGGTTTTTTTTCTAGTTATCTCGCCTAAATACAAAAAAAGATTCTAATATTATAAATGCAAAGGTCTGTCTGCCTGTCTATCTGCCTGTTACACTTTCACGGCTGAATCACACACAAGGCTACTTAAAAAAAGTATCCTCACTCCCATATACCCGAAGACGTAGGCCTCTGACTACGACTAGCCGAAGACGCGTTCCATGTGATAGGTGGCAAGCCTATTAAAAACCGGGCACATGCACAATTCCGAGCGACGTTATTTTTATTAGAAAATTGAAAATACACATTTTCTTTTTTTGTTGCCCGACCCGGATGTCGAACCTACAGACCGTAACGCTACACCACATACTACAAATAATATTGGCTATTTTTTTAAAAAACGATATTACGATTACGATTTAGCGAATTTTGAAGATTTGTTTAAATAATTAGGTTGTAGTAGTTGCAATATTGTTATGTCCTAAGTTAATAAATCCGCTATCCGAAGCTTAAAAAACTAAAAAAATCACATTGACTAAGTTTCATATTTTGTAAAAGTGTATTATCGTATGTTTTAACTGATTTTAGTTTCTTAAAATTATTTTATTCGTTGTGATATGAAAATAGTTATGAATAAAAAAAATGCCAATTTTGTTTGGTTTTGGACTTCGCATCGCACTTATAATGAAAGTGAAGTCGACTGTAACATTTTAATTAATATCCAACGGCAAAAGAGTTGTAATAAGTTTGAAGTATCGTATCGCTGTGTGTATGTGTTTGTTTGTGTGTCACCATAACTCTTAAACGAAGGGATTGTTTTCGAAGTGCATTTTGTTTAAGCTAACTTCATCAGATAGGATTTGTCGCGAGCTATTGTTTTTTTTTATTATTTTGATTACGTAAGTAGGTACGATATTTCTTTATCTGACCAAGACAACTATTAAGACGTTAAATGTATGAAATTAATGGTTTTTTCATTAACGCAATGCAACAAATGAGACCTATCTCAGTGTACAGGTTCGCTTAAATCCATACAAATAAGCATCTTCCCTTTACACGAGCGCAAGACAATACAGATTCACTTCAATAGATAATGCGTTGATGATAATAGGTGAGTTTGGTGGGGCCTGTAGACTGCAGTCGGCTTTGGGAGCGAATATCTAATCCTCGTAGAGTGCTACACGGGCTTATCGTCCGTCATTCTCTTACACCCTCCTCACAAAAAAGGACACAGTATTCGCAAACAAAGAAAGAAACGGTATCAGCAAATATAACTTCTTTTAAGTAGATACAATATATAATAAATTAATAAATCTAGGTAAAAGTAATTCAATAAAATAATTTGAACTATAGGAAGTTGCTCGAACTAACGAGCTTGCCCACCGGTCTGTTAAACTGGTGCTATAAATGTCCGACACTCTGTATTTTTTCACGGCTTCACCGCTGTACAGATATCGATGAAATTTGATGTGCATAAAGTCTAAACACCCAGGTACAAACATAGGGTCCAAATTTTTTTAAAAAGTCAACCCTCCAAAGGCCTGTAATTGTGGATGAAAGTTTGTATGATAATCATAACTGTTCAACCAGATACGCCTCAATCATTTATTTATTAAAATTTAATAACAATAATAATGAACTAAGTTTTTGCGGTTTATAGTAATTAATAATCTTAACGTGAATATGTAGCAGTAGTTTAAAGTTCTAAACAATTAAACATTTACAAATGTTGTTAAAATTATTTGGTAATAGCAGCTTCATAAATATATTTTATACGATCTGCAAGCGAGGGGAGTGAGTGTAATAGCTCATGAAATGTATGTAAGCGAGAGGAAAGCCTGCCACTCGACAGCGACCGGTAACAAGTAAATAGATATCTACAGCTTTGAGACTCATTGTCGACCGTCCTGTAATCTCTTTTAAATATGCCCAAAGTATTTTCGAACGGAAGTGTTGGATTGTGGCCCTTTTGGGATGCGAAATATTTCTGATTTTATCTCGAGATATTTCGTAACGTTTGTTCTGACTTTTTGGGTCGACATTTTCTAGATTTAAAATGATTTAAAATCACTTGCAACTTAACTTACAAACAACTAATTGTGTAGAAAAAATGTTGTTTTATGTATTCGTTTGGATGTATTTTTTGACAAAGTACTATTTTAAGATCGTGGCGATATACATACAAAATACCAACTTTGACGGCTGATACTTTGAGGAAATATTGAAAAATATTTATGATTGTTGTTTTTAAACTACAAAAGAAACATCAGCCAGCAAGTTAATTCTGACGCTTAAGATACATCTATGGTTAACGTAGCGTAGCCGGTGTCCTTGTGTCTGAGATATTAAATACCCTATTTAAAAAAAAATACATTACGTACAAAATAAGATAAGACTTTGAAATCTAGAATTATTGTAGATACGTGCAGAAAAAAAAATCACGTATAATTACTACCAGTAGATTATTTTTGAACTCTAAACCGTCTACCAAGGTACGGGTCGTACCTGTTCGAGTATATTCTTTATTACACTGTGATACAGACTATATACCTAATTTCAACCTAACTTTACTGTTATATTAGTCTTTGTTAATTAATAAGAAGGTAAGTAGTGAACTACCATTTTTGAATTATTTGTTTTTATCTTATTTTATAATGTTTAATAGGGAATGTTTGATCAAAATCGGTCAAGATTATTATCGTAATTTTCAATTGTAAAATTGACGAGTTAATGTCTTAAAGACAAGTTATAATATATTAATTGATCTATTACAGTATTTGAACTGGCCAGACAGTACGAAACATAAATACATGTTTTTTTTATTCTTGGAAGTGAAAAATCAGAATTCCAAATAAGCATCCGCTAACCCGAGCTTTGTATTCTGTTTTGAATCACAATAAGGAACCAATCCAGCTAAGATTGCGAAGACATGGTCATGCCATTAACATATGAATTTATGTAACATGCTGACCTTTTTGTTCGTTTTTATATTTTTATTTGATTCACAAAAATATTTGGATAATATTATGATTTCTACAGAAGTCAATTCATTTACAATTAAGGAATTTTTATTTACGTAGCAGACACCTTTTCTAAAACAAAATATATTTATATTGTGAGATTTTTTCTTGTGGTTTAACGTTTCGATGTATAACCTAACTTCCTAAGGACCCGGGTTTGATCTCCTGGTTGGACAATATATGGAAATTGTGTTTCAATTTTCTTATAAAACAACGTTGGATTGGATATATGCTAGGTTAGCGATAAGCTTGCCTATCTGTCACGTTATGGAATTTCTGTCTTCGGCTAGCCATTAAAACTTCTTGCTTACTCTTCGGGGGATATGGGCATGAAGATACTTTTTTATTAATAAATTTTAAATTTTATTGGTCATGGCTGTCCCTTATCGACACAAAAGCCAGTCTTCAATACTGCTGCAAGATATTTAACCATACCTGACTACTTTCAAGTTTGGTGTCATATCTTACATACGAGTAGATTAACAGACCATAACTTGAGCAGTTTTGTAAGCTCTTGCCCTGATTGGCATCACCACAATGCCATTTCTTTCTTTCTTATTTTTTTATTTCTTGTGAAAAGTAGGGTAGCCGTTAAACTCTCTCACGAAAAAGGTTTTAAATCATAATCTCGGGTTGGCAACGGTCTTTGATTCGCAAACAATGTGATTGCCATCAGATCTATCTGCTTTTGACTTAAAAAAATTACAATATAAGGACATAAGTCAGACAGGATATCGTCTTTGGTCCACAGACGATGTGATGATCATCAGGTCTAATTATTTGAAACCTAAAAAATGCTAAAATATAAGAAGGTAAGTCAGTCAGGACAATGAAATTGTTTAGTTTGTTCTATAGAAAATCTCTTTAGTTCGAATAATCCTACGTCGGGAAATGGTAGGAGAATAATGTTTTCCACAGGAACTTCATAACTCCGTAACGTATCGTGCAATCAATGGCGGATTACGCCGCGTACGCTTGTTAACGTCACGTATTTTTTGTTATAAGAAGCTTCCAGAGCATTTATACACAGATTTATTATAACAAAAGCTACTTCATTTATGTAAAGGTTCATCCCATTTTTTTTTACGTTCATTAACAGATATTTGTATGAAATAGAAAAGATAACTAACACTGCAGCAGAAATAAATTTAATAATATCGAATTATCTTTTAAATAAAAAGAAGTAATAGGTAATCAACATTTTCGAAAACATGAATAAAATAAAATGTATGGATATTTAATGGAATCTATATTATCTATAATAAATATTTAAAAGAGTGAATTTCGTACATTGAAGATATTTTACTACAAAAATAGCGCAAGCGATTAAAAATGGGCAGCAGAACACAATTTCAGTGTTTTCAGAATTTTTATTTGTCCCTATACCGACCACGATTCAGCCCAAATTTATAGAACTGATGGTAATGAAATTGAAAGGTAGGTTACTTTATGTCCCGGGGAAACTTATAAGATACTTATTGTTACAAAGTAAAGGGGTAAAAGAGGTAAAACTCAATATTGAGTTTTAGTCTATATACTTTGTAAATTGTTCCGAATTTTTTCCAAGTCACAAATTTTGTAGTTTATAAATTACAGACTTATCAACAATCCGGAATATAGAGAAACATTCGAACGTGCAGCTCATCTTACATTGGTATGATATATATCTTCACGTCAATCCCCTGCAAGGTAGGTAACTCATATAACTATTGCATTAGTTCCAAGTTTCTATATTCTAATTAATCTGATACTTTATTGCAGACGTTATATTTCATTTACAGAGTTGTTTTTTTTTAATTTTTAATAGATTGTTGAGTCCTTTTCAAGAAGTCGGCACTTGTAACTCGATGACAACTTTGAAAGATAATTGGGGTTTTGGATTGGTCTCGGCTCTAAATAGCGGAATATAACCGTTAATTTATATGATATAATATGAAGATTAAAAAAAACTCATATTACGGAGTGGAAAGTACAAAGCTAGTCGGGACTCTAGTCTGCAACCTTGGATAGCTTATTACAAAAGCGTGTCCATTGACACGTAAAGGAATTGATTCTCCAATCTTCTCCGCATCACTGTGTACAGATTAGTGTAATACCTGCGTACCTAATATTCATTAGTAAATATATACTCATTCAAGTACAATTTTATTTATTTT
>NJDD01000764.1:221345-273747 GCA_002245505.1 Calephelis nemesis
GACTAAGTATATACTCATTCAAATACAATTTTATTTATTTTATGCGATGATATTCGATACCAGTATACGATAAGTTTAAACTTAATGTAATACTCATGAGATAGACAGGATGTAACGTCTGCCAAATCATCTAATAATTGTATATAAGTATTAAAGTAATAATTTCTAAATTATTTTTTGTGATAAATTATTTGGTGACATGTAAAGAATACCATTTTTTTGATATTTTAATTATTATCATATCTTTTTGAAATTTTACGTTTTTTATATGTTATTTTATTTTCGTTTTACTGAGTTCTTAAAAAAAATTTGTTATCAACATTATTATTTTTTTATTTCATTGGTTTTTATTTTATGGATGTTTAAACAGATAGAGGAGATGGAGTCGTTATATAATTCTAAATCCAAATTGTTATTTTAATTATTTAAATGATTGTAATTTAGTTTCATGTTTTAACTAAATTTGCACGTCAAACTATTGACCAAAATGTGTAGATCTAATAAAAAATTATAAAATGTAAAACAACACAGATACTTGTATCACATTTTAAGCAAATAAATGATTGATTGATTGATTGATTGATACCAACTACTACCGCTACACTATGTTAATAATTAATTTCAAACAAAAAATGTTAACAAAAAAAACAAATAATGTATTACTAACAAAATATGGATTTTTAGTCTAAATTAAAAATATCTTATTATTATTATTTTAACAACAAGTCAACACCAACAAAAAGATAACTTGAACTGTAAGAGGAAGTTCTTACCAAAATAGATACACAAAATATCGAAATTTTGTAAAATTCTCACTAGGTCATTTGTAAATCAAAACTTCTTAGTTGAGGGATACATAAAGCTACACCGTAAATCTGTTGTACAAATGACGTTAAGTTGTCATAACTTAAATAAGTTAGTGCGATGATAAAAGGATCAATCATGTGGACAGAGTGTTAACAAAGCAGTCGCGGTCAAGGCGTTAAGAGGGGTTTCTTGTCGGAGCCGGCGCTTTCCGTTTCGCCGTCATCTCCCAGTATTGAGATTGATGTTCCGAACGCCCGGCTTCTGCCTCTGTCCTGGACAGAATACTAAGAGGGTGGCCTCCATTCCTCGCTCAATTAGCCCCCAATCCGGGTCTTGTGTTGGACCGTCTATGACGCCCTCGACACTTCGCCGCATACCAAATTATAGTCATATTTTTACATAAGCCCAGCTCAAAGTATCGCAATCAGCGCCGAGCTCCTTTAAGTGTCGTTGTTCAAGTTTTAAACTCTTTTCTTATATCGGCAGTTAAGTGTCTCATGCGGGTGGGTTTATACAGAGTACCAATTAAGGATATTTATCCCGGAAACATCACTTCTTAAATACACGTTTCAGTATTTCTTCTCGAGAAATGGGCTCCTATATTGCTTGTAAAGTTAGGAAAAAAATAATTTGGATTTTATTCTTTCAAATTACGAAAACCTAAGTTTGCCTCAACTAGAAATAGCGGTCATAGCTGGTAAAAAAATTTAATGCCTGTTAGTATTTCTAAGTACGTTAATTATTTAATATTTATTCAATACAAATAAAAAAAAATATAAAAAAGTTAAATGAAAGAGTCGTACAATTAAACCAAGATTATAAAAAAAACATCAAATTGGATTAATTCCGTACAATTACTTGAATTATCTCAGAATTGTACTCCAGACTCTAATTGTGTTCAAATTTTGTATTAGCAACCGCTGATTTACAATTTCATGAAGGGGTTCGATCGGTAAACAATTGTAACTTTACAGCATTTTAATAGTGTACATAATAATGCAAGTGTAATCTTACACAAATCGTTCAAAAGTCCGACCATTGGCCGAGGATGGAAAGTTTAAAACTTTGTGAACATAACGATGATAAGTGAAATAACAGATGCTAATTTGTTAATGGGTAGTTGACCTCAGCAGCTATATCTGTTGTTGGGCGGCATGATAGGTATACGTTACTGTTATTTTGTAAAATTACAGATTTGGGTAAATCGATATTGTGGTGTGAAGCAACATGGTGCCGAGGTGTAGCAGTAGTGGTATTGATTTTCAAATATCTTTAAATATATGTGATGTGTGTCAATTTGCAGACGGCATAGGTAATTTGCAAATCAGGCCCAATACATCAACCACAGGACACAGTCACAACTGTAGTGAGTTTTAAAGGCAAATATTATCTGTTAACATCAGGAAAGCCGGAAGCTTGTTCGTAGTCTTATACTATAAAAATATAAAACAAAGAATTACCTAACATAATGGTAAAACAATTATCTACTTAGTTCGCGATACCTATATTTTGTTTCTGTATTTAGTAAGTTAAGGAAATGCAGAAATTAATTTTTGTATGACACTAAAAAAGATTGAAAATTATTCGTTCAATTTTTATTTCTCAAACGCAGTCATTTTTGCACATCCCATTCACACTAGGAAGGGAAGGAGAAGATAAACATAAAAACACGTAATTTTACAATTCAATAGAATTTAAACATACCCCTTGATGTGAATTCGAAAGAAATATGAAATCAGTCCTCGGCATACCTGTAAAAATAAAATTAGTTGCTACTTTTTTCATATCAAACGTACATAGCACTTACAGAAGCTTGGGATTAAAGCCCTGATAGGGAAATACTTGTGACGAGCCTTTTTATTAGAAAACCAAACCATACTGAAATTTCAAAAAACTATCTACAATGGCAATCCGCCGCCAGTTTTACTTTTTGATTATCAAGTATCTATCATAGTATTATGAGTTGTTGAGACCGATTGAACAAAATCTTATAAATAATATAACAAATTGATGAAAATATAGTAATATATACGGTTATGTCTATGAAGACGCGCAGAAAACATAGACCTAGCTGCGAGATGGGTAAAAATACTTAGTAATTATTGAAATGTTTTCTAAAACCGTTCAACCTAACATCTACTCAGTTCAGTACAGTTTATATATAGAAAGATGAAAACTTTGAACACGGTAATCTCTAGTCGATTTTTTTTTTCATTTGATGGTAAAAATCTCTAGGCAAATTTCAGAATATTCGACTTAGTTTTATTTTATTTATATCTTTCTACAGTTTGTTCACAAGCATCCTAGTCCTAGAGCTTGTACATATACTCTGGTGTCATCTTATCTATCCGGGTAACTGAATTGACGAAACCATCGCCTCTTGTTGGACAAATTTAGGCATTCGTTATTACACTGTTATCCTGCTAGTGTAATAAAGTTTGGATTCGTAGAACGTCTTACCTTTTCCAGTTCAGTTTATCGCGTTGCGGTTTGTAAGAAGGTGTTGCAATATTCTTCTTTATTTTTAAACACACAAACAAAATACTAAATTGAACTTAATTGCTATCTTAAATTCGATTTAAACATCTTAAATCATTCTTTGATTGGTTTCAAAACCATTTGTCTCTGGAGCTCAAAAAGTGCAGTGTCCTGTCAATTGCAACAATGACTGTCCTGCAATAATTGTACCAGTACATCAATCATATTTAAGCAATATAAAAATGAGTTCAGGGCTGTCGTGATTGGCTTGAAGCGTCGCGTATGAGTTTGTTTAATGAATTCGCTGGGAATAAATTGTCAACTGTCTGTACCTGCTCTTACCATGGAATTCACTTGCTATCGATTCGTTAACTCGAAAGCTGGCTCTCGACAAATGCAGAACGAAAATGGTAACTGTCAAATGGCCGATTGACATCTCAAACGAATTTGAACTTCTGAGTGAAGTTTTTGAGTATAAAGTGAACATGTTATTTTCTATAACGTTCATACATATGGGCACTAATGAAAAAAACAATTAATAGCACTACGTACATACATTGATTTTTCATTTACTCGGGGGTGGTAATAACTGGTACTTAACGTTTGTTTAGGGGATTAATATAACGCAGATATCGAGTCGATAATCGAAGATTAAAACTTCGTGCTAGAGCTACTGTTAAATTGCAAGCACATGAACGCAAGTTTTAAGAGGGTTGTGTTTTCAAATAGTTTCTCGAGTTTGTTCTACCACTTGCCAAACAATGTAGTAGTTTGTAATGGGAGACAATAACATCGAAACCATATACACAACTGTCTTTTTCCAGTTTGGAACTTAGGGTAAGCGGTAAGCTTACCTACTAATATCCAGCCTAGCTAATTCAGGATCATATTCTTTTAAATTTCTCAAATTAGACATAGAAAACTAAGTTTTATTTGGTTAACTACGACCTTCATATTTTTTTATTAACTACATTAGAAAAATGGAACTAAAAACATACTCAATTAATAATCTTTTAATAATTAATTAAATTCCCTGCCATTGCAAAGAAAAAAACGGAATGTCACTCGCTATAAAGTTGTGCGGGAAGTATCGTTCTTAAGCGACGAGGCAACCTATACGAGTATCTTTTAAACACCACTGTGACTTAAATATTACAACATATTATAGCTTATAATGCTATTATTGTAGGCGAACAAAAAATGTATTTATTCTTCTAGCCATAACAAGAGGAATCGCTTATAATTTAGACCACAAACAAACGCTCATCCGCTTAATTAAATAGGAAAAACATACAGTCGTAAAGGTCAATTTAGACGGAACCAATCAAATGACAATTATAACTTCACACAAGAAGCAAGACGATAATTTGAAGACGAAAGCTTTTTTGAATTGAATTGATTTTATTTTAGCACTTAATTGTATTTTGGGATTAAAAGAAATTCTATTTTTTTATAAACCTGCATTAAGTTTACAACAGCCTGTCTACGATAAGCATATAAGTAACATTGCTATTGTTGTTCTTTTTAAATCGAAATACATATATAGAAATTGATTCATAAATCCCTTGACATCGCTATAGTTTGAGAACAACTTCATCCATACTTTTTTACTTGATGTTCATATTTACATTAACGCTTATTTCTTTTAGAAAAAATATCTATTGATCAAAGTTAAATTTTAGATAATTTATTTTCACTTTAAAACTAATTGTCCTAATGTCATAACGTAAAAATATTATTATAATTTGAATATAAGCAACACTGTTTCTGTATGAAATATGTAAGATACAGAAATTTTGATTAATTGTTGGTAGTACAAGGAAGGTTTCAAAAGTAAGAAAAATGTAATACATGCGAGGAAAATAGGAAAAACATGTAATTTTTCTCATACACATTTATTTATAGTCAATGTTGGCCTAAACAACGTTGGCCGGGACAGCTAGTACTACGTAAATTCAAGTGTAACCAGTCGACCAAGATAAAGACTCGTCGCGTCATCATAAATCAATTTGTTTACACAATAAATGGAAGCTATTTTTACCAATTACCTACCACGGTTACTCTTAAAATGTTTGAAAGGTCACATAAACCTCTTAAATCAAATATCGTTTTGTAGCGTATCATCAGTTTTGGTAAAATAGTAATATTAATAATAAATAATAGCCTTTGTGGTCTAGTGGTCCGGTGTTAGTGTTGATTACAGAAGGTGTCGGGTTCTCAGGTATTTTTACGTGATTTAGTTATAAAACAACGTTGCACGGGATTGGTTACGTGCCCGGCTGGCGATAGGTTTGTCACCTGTCACATAATGAGTGTAAATACTTTTTGCTAATCGTGGGTGCCCGGATTGTTTTACTGCCTATCACTTGGGTCACGCACGTGAGCATATTTTCTATAAATGTAATCTAAATTGAATGACTTATTCATTAAATGCAGAGCTATGTCTGTTTAGCGGTACCTAATTTATCACGCAAATAATGAGGAAGATATGTATATAGACGTATTTGCTGATATTAAAAATGCGTTGCTAACCTACGGCTCGTATTTTCAATCCCTCGAGTAAGTTTACCGGCTACTTTATACTCTGAATGGAAACACGCCAGTGGCAAGCATTGAATTTATGGTGGTAGTAATTGGTAACTACTCTACCGTCTAGGCTGACTGCATCGGTGGAATAATTTAGCGATTTAAAACGATTAGAAATCAAAGTACCGATCCGCAACTTACTAATTCATTTAACTAATCAATAAAACAAAGTAGAATCGGGGAACCGACTAAATTTGAATTGCCATGTGTTTTTACAACATCGTGGTTCTGTCACTTTGTACAACATTCAAAGTGAACTTAACCTGATACTTAACTAAAACCCTTCCTTACAATTCCGTTCATATAAGTATACGTTAAATGTTTGAATAGTTACTAAGCTAGAAAAATCCTGATGGCAAGAAATACGCCGCAAGAGACATCAAATTTGGTTAAACTGCATCGTCAATTATTATAAGCCTCTCCCATAAGTTAGTCTGCTAGCTACCCTACCACTCCAACAGCGAGCACCAACATAATCCCAAAACTCGAAGAAGTCAAAGTCACGGAGTCAGAGGCAGATTATATTTGAAGGATGCAAAACGAACATGAAAACATGCTGTTACCCAGAATTGCGCATAGGCTATTTTTTATATGAATGCCTGAATAATAGGTACCCTTTTGATTTATTTAAGTATGGGGTGAGAAGCTGAAAAACCTTGTTTTGCGATCATTTTTTCAGCAGGTTTAAACTGTTTTCTTTTATGATATTGGAAGGCAAACAAGCAGACAGATTTCCTGATGGTAAGAAATTCACGCCGCCTAGAGACACCAAAGGTGGTAATGGTGCGTTGCCAACCTGAGGCCGAAATGTTAGGCCTCGAGCAAATGTAAGTTTACCGGCTACCTTACCCTCCAAACCGGAACACGTCATGACGTTATGGCGGCATGAATAGCCAGATAAGGCGGTGGTACCAATCCCGGTGAGTCGCTGTGAAACTCTACCACGTAGTCAGATGTCACGGTGCTAGTGGCGGCAAGCCTATGCTCGCCTTTTACGAGCTGCCTGGCAGGGAGGCAGATGGTCTATTCTGCAAAGGAGCCCGGACCAACACGGGGAATTCCTTCCCATTAATAGGTATACCTACTTTGAACCGCTTTGTTAGTCGAGTGTTTGACTATAGATAGACGTCAAGGTATGGATTAAATTCGATTTTCAAAAGAAGCAGATGTTTATTTAATAAAAAGAATGGATGTATTTCCGAGTGTTTGTACATTAACGTCGTTGGTTACCACCACAACATACCACAAGAATTTAATTTGCTTTGAGTGAAAGTTGATGATAGAATAAATTTGTTTTAATAAAAGTTTGAAAAACAATGGTTTTAGACAATTATTTCAAGTGACGGATGGTTGCCATATTTTACAAATAGTTTTTAAGATAACTGCGCGTGACAAAGAACTTCCGCTCCCTGCATAAGATAAAGTTAAAAATTTGGGCCAGCGCGGTGCCCCTGATTCGGCTCGATTATAAAATTATTTGCTAACCTACGCTCGCGGATATGCCCGCGTAGACGTAAACTGAATGAATTTAACCAAACATTAGCTCAAATTTCATGAATGATTCATATTTGAATTTGCAAAAAAACCCCAACAAATTGATTTACCAGTTTTCGACTTGACTCTGTAATCTATTGCCGGCTGTCCTTTTATCCAAACTGAAGCATGACAACTTCAAACAATATTTTTATGGCTATGGGAAGAAAGTATGACTGTGGAACTAAACCAGACGAGTCATGATTTGATAATCATACTTCATAGTTATGAGCAATGGGGTTGTCACACCCAAACATTTTTTGCACTAATAATTAAAGAAGGGTGAAATGAACATGAATAAACTTGTGCACTTGCAATATGCCTAATGCATGAGTCTCAGATACCACGTGAATCTCAAAAGAAGTCAAAAGGTCGGATACAACGTTCGTCACCGTCTGCGCGGGAGCTATATTTTTTTCTCTCGCGAAATGCTTCCTTCTTTGTTTCTGCAGATTATTGCAATGTAATATACCTACATTCGAATTAATTTAATTATCCGAAATAGATTTTTCAACCCAATTTTAAAGCAGCTATCCTCAGCTGACTGAACTGGTTGAACACACTTAACGAAAATATGATTGAGAGCTGATTATATGACGATTGAGGAGAGAGGTGGTACTAGAATCTCTTAAACTACTCAACAATAGCTTATCATGTTTGGGCTTATTGCATACATCTTGAATAGTACCTACTTCCCAACGACACTTACAAATGAAACATTACCAAAAACGTATGAAATATATTTTGATCCATTTTGAATGATTGAATGATTTTGATTTTAACTTTTAATTTTGATTTTTATTTGATTCTAATTTTAATTAATTATAATGATTCTAATATGTAATTGATTATTTTAAATGTATAAATTGTAGTGCTTAGCAAGTATGGATCTTTGTTGTCCGAAATAATTATTATTATTATTATTATTATTATATACAATTATTGTTATTTGCCATGACAGGTATGAGGATTTTGAACATTACTGAAGCTAGGGTGTTTGTAAAACACTAATCATGACACATGACATGAGACGAAACATGACTGAACTTTGATATAAAACAGTTAAATTAGCAATTACCGAGGCAACAACGAAAATGGTATCGGAAAATGGTTATTCTACATTGAAATTAAAATGCATTTCGATAGTGTAAGTACCTACAACCCGTTTAGTTTTGCGGTCACCGCGGGGCCTGAGTCATCGACAGTGGCCTGCGACCCACTCTCGATTCTTCCTCCATGGATCCTGACAATCACTTGGCCAATACGACGTCCCTATCGCCTGTTTGAACTCGCTGTTCAATGTAATCTAAATACTGTAAACAAACTGGTTCTGGGTGCCGTCTGAATGATTCGTTGTTCCGAGAACCAAGATGTTAGCCTTAAAGGTATTGAAGTGCATGTAAATATATATGTTCTTTAGTTCGTTTAAAGATTATTTTCCTGTGCATGTAACATTTTGCCAAAATAGATAATTATTTGCATATGATAAAATCCAATGCTTTTTGTGACCTAACATAAATAAATATATTTTCAAGTTTAGATAAATGGCGGTATTTTAAACGTAAGTACTAAGTAATATTTTAGGATCTGAATGTTTGTCCAAAACTCTGTTTATGTGACAGTGGAAGGCACATTTTTTTACTTTGGTTTAGCAGCATTCCCGCGATTTATTGTTTTAATTTTTTTCGCAAATGTATTAAATGCACAGGCTTTTTAAATTTGTTATGAAATGTTTACGATTTTATAAGCGATTGCTAACTGTCTCTCGCTCGTCTTATTTTTATTTGTCTATTTGTTGTCTCTTTTCTATTTCATTTTTATTTGTCTATCCCCTTTTTTAAAGAGATAAAAACATTGATATCTCTTTTTCGTTCTTGAGTTTTAACGAGATTAACAAACACAGTTAGTTTTATTTAACCTATCTGTTCAGTAGGTGGCTCTCCTTGTGGCAAGGGACAGTCATCGTCTATGGGCACCACAGTAATATGTTATCGGTTATACAACCCTGGCGTGCAAATATACCGTCTACCTACTACACATTTCAGAACCAGATCACCACTATGGAAAGCTATGGCGCTATTACAGCAAGAACCGATGTGGCAATAGTACCAAATCAACGAACTGCTGCACAGCACTTCATCACCTAGTAAAATTTAATAAATACAGGTACATAATCATGTCTTTTACATAATGTTTGACCGTTGCTTCGGATAAATTACAGCAGAGATAAGTTTTACATTCGGCTTCGTTTGCAATTATTAAATTCTATGAAATGACAAAGTGCAAACTCGAAGCAAGTGTTGATGTATGAGTGTTATCAACTGATTCATATTTTCAAATAGTCATATCTATCATAGACAGAGATAGAGAGATACAAATCTCACATTCCTACATACAATATAAAGATCTTCATCATCAATATTTGAGACTGCCAGCCTGGAGATCAATTCCGCGATAATAGGATAGAACAGTCTTACAGTTAATGAATAACACATATTTATAATTTTTACAAAATGGGAAGACCAACAGACTGACTGGTTCCTGATAGTAAAGAAACTATATCCTGTATAGACTGTAAAGATATCAAAGGAGAGTTGCGCACCTGAGGTTAAGATCTTTGGTCTCTTGTGTAATTGGGCTTACCTACCGACTAGCCTATCTTTCAAACAGGATTACGACAAAAACTACGCAAAACGCCGTGGAGACGCTTTTTATCCAGTTACCCTATCACCCTC
Organism: Calephelis nemesis; assembly: GCA_002245505.1. Taxonomy (NCBI): domain Eukaryota; kingdom Metazoa; phylum Arthropoda; class Insecta; order Lepidoptera; family Riodinidae; genus Calephelis; species Calephelis nemesis. The sequence continues at coordinate 231,485 of NJDD01000764.1, forward strand.
TTCACTGATTTATGCAACTAGTCCAGCCTAGTCTGATTCACTGCACTGGTGTTGGTTGGTGATTGAGTCATTCTATGGTAAGATAAGTTTTATAAGTTTTTGGCAAGTAAGGTAGAGGCAAGTCTCCTAAGGAATACTGGCTAAAAAAGCTGTCTCTAAGCAATGGCGAAATGATATGATACAGATATCGGTTAATAATAGTCATAAAGAGCTACTGATACGAAAATTATCTGAATGTTATTGCTCCGAAGCTATTACATTAGACGCTCGTGATATAAAAATTGTTACATAAGGCGCCCATCCGTGGTACTAATTATACACAGATAAATTTATTACATTTGGTATAACTATAGATCACATTATAAAATTAAATTAAAATAATAATTTTGCAGAACATATGTGTTGAGAAATTGATACAATGATATTTAAGCCCTTCCGTCGTCCATTGTTATCAATTCGTTCTTCGTTTTTTTAAAACAAAGATTTTTTGACGGGTTGAAAAATCTTTTGTTTAATTTTCGTGTACTGTACCATAATCAATTTATTGTCTCTTTATTCAATAATAGCTGAAAATAAAATGAAAAATCTTGTTTTTGGAGTGTTTTTGTATGAATGCATAGATAGGTCCTTCCCTGTATTGAATTGGTAGTTCGGTTTTTTTACCGAAAAAGGAAAACATGTCTGTTAAAATAACAAAATTCATCCCCGTGTTGGTCTAGGACCAATAGGACATCTGCCTCCTTACCTGGTAGCTCTTAGGGAGAGATTTAAATGGGTCACTGCCAACAAAACCACTCCCAGTAAAGTGCTGTGCAGCAACTTGCCTGGGCATGGATCCACTCCCTCTCCTATTCCTGCCGCCATATTGAAATTGTCATGTTCCTGAATGTGAAGGAAACATAACAGGTTTGTCAGGATCGTGAGGTCTGGCACTCGATACTCTCTGCCTACCCCGTATCGGGCTTGGCGTGAAGATATGTATGTATGTATGTATGTCATGTTCCTGTCCAGAGTGTAGGGTAGAGCTGGTGGACTTGCTCATTCGGCCTTACATCGTAGGTCACAGAACAGCGATGACCTATGGTGTCTATAGGCCCAGTTGTCTCCTACCATCAGAAGAACAGTGTCGTTGTCTTTGCCATAAAAAAACTACAAATTATATTATAAACATATTTTTTAATTTGGAAAGGTTGCGTTTGTTGGCTAGATCATAAATGAATGGTTGGTTGTAAAAAAGCTTCTGGAATTAATATTTGCATCGATAAGGTAAAAAAGTGCAAAGTCTTATAATTCGTCATCCCTTGCTTTACCGAAATCAAGTCTCTACTAATGCAGTAAATAGGTTGCATACAGTAATATAAAGTAACTACTAAATGATAGCATTTACTATTTGTTGCTGGATAAACTTATCAATACAATAATATTGTCCCGTCGGTGAAACAGGCAAAATAAACATTCATTGGTTTTATATTGTGGTTAACTAGTAGACATTTATACTTTTTTGGTAGTTGGGTATTTTGAAACTCTTGTTTTGTACTAATAAGTTTTAATTTAATAAGGTTTTTATTTAAGGATATCGACATACTCTACTACATTGCAAACATTTGATAATTATTTATACAAATGAAATAATAATATATATTTTGGTCAAAGCACTTACGTACATTTATAATTTACAATTATACGTACATAAAAGCTTTATAATTTTGTCAATTTTAAAGAAAGACTTATTTTAACTTTATCTACCACAGACTACCACCCTTGTCAGTCAGGCGAAGAAACAGCAAAACCAACTTCCGGTAACCAGCCCTACCGTGCCTTTTATTACCACCACGTCCAAACCTTACCAGACAGTAGAAGAGTCGGCGAAACAAACTCATCGCAACAACAACAACAAAACATCAACAAAATCGATTAATAAAAGTATATAAGTCTCGGACAAGAGATTATCAGATCTTAATATAATGTAATCGAGCAATTTTAGTGTGACATGATCTCCCTAAACTGGCAGCACTAAGCCGCTGTTTATTTGAGTAATTCTCGCAGAATCTGCGACTTGTTTACATGGCACACAAGGTTACGGTTTAGCCATACACTGTACACATTTAATAGCTTCTTGTAAAAAATCGTTACGTAAGTGTCAAACGCGGCTGCGAACAATTAGTTGTGACGTAAATCTCCATATTTTAATGTTAACTTTACGATGCTAACATTTACAATGTGTAAAAAAAAATGCATATTGTCATTGAGTAAACTAACCTGTCTTTCAAACTCTGCAGCGCGTATCTCAGAAAGTAACTAATATGTGTAAGTTCTGCAAACCCACACTGGTTTTTCAATATAATATAAAGGGCCAATAAAAATACGTCACGTCAAATAAATGTTTCATTTAAGTAAAGTTCTATTTTTTACCAACATTAAAAGTTTTTAATTCACTCGTTACTTTTGATATGAGAGGTAAACGAACAAAATCAAGATTCCCCTTATGGTAACTGATAGCCATGGCCGTGGCCATAGACAGAGTCACTAGGGGGCAAGAATAGGTAAGGTGGTGGATCCCTACACCGGCAAGTTGCTACGTAGTACTATACCACCAGTATCTATATTAGAAAGCCAATTTAACCCTTCATTCATTCTTTATTTCTTCATTATTGCTACCAATTCTGAATGGGTGTTGATGATTCTTTCTTTTACAATGCAAATCGCATTTCAGGGTTGGTCCCATATAAACTTCTACAAGATCCAACGTATTAAGTTTAGCATTAATAGATATTTTTAGTATTGTTTAAAGAGCAAAAAGTTTAAGATATCATGAAGCAAATATAATTTTTGGTAAGACATAAATCGTTTTTGCCGTTGTTCTTGTAGTATTGTAAATATTTATTTTGAATAAATAACTATCATTAGGTAATGGCAGTTAATATAAAAATTATACTATGAAAAATACCTCGTACTACTATTATTATACCAGAATATAATAAACAAATTGAAGCTGGTTAATTAGGTATGTATGTGTTGCACAACAAAATGTTGTAGAATATGTTAGTAAATTTAAAAGAAATCGCCTCTTTGCTCTAGCGGTCCGGCGTCGGACTTGAATTCTTGAGGTCCTGGGTTCGACTTCCGGGCCGGGCAACAAAAAAATAGACATTGCGTATTTTCTATTTTCTAATAAAGATAACGTTTCTCGGGATTGGATATGTGCTCGGTTGATGATGGGCTTCCCACCTATCACTTTGTGGGACTTAATGTCTTCGGCTAGACGTGGGTGCCCAGGTTGTATGCATCTGCCTACCTCTTCACGGATACAGGTATGAAGATACTTTTGTTAGTGCAATAACAACCTTTATAACATCTTCATGATAAAATTTATTTCAATTTCACTCATATATTTGGATGAGAAAAGCTAGTGTTTATTCTTACTACTTTTCTAAATCAATGGTGAATAACAATGAATAACAATAAAATATTTTCTCAAAAATAAACCAGCCTATGTTTGAACTCGGATCTTAAAGAAGAGCTGTATATTTAAGATCAATTTTGAGTAACTCTAAGAGACATACATACTTACAAATCCGTGTTATTAGCATTGGTAAATTCCTATATTAAAGAGATTCAAAAACACAAAACATAGTTCTTGATTATTATTTGGCTTAAGGGAGTTGGCGTGAAGATAAAGTGCAAAAAATAGTTTAAGTTGAGATAATGTACCTACATTCAATTGTTCCTGTACATTCTGGGCTTTATGTTATAAAAATGAGTTGGACCGTTTATGCTGAGAATTTTATATCCGTAATTTCTAAACTGGAAAACTTATTAACCAGACGTATTTACTATACAATATCGTAGTGTGTTTATTACCTTTCTATCAAATAAAAAAAAGAAATGGAATTATTATAGCCACGTTTCTTTTTTGTTTTTTCCTTTCCTCACTTAAGTAAATGGGAAAAATAGCTAACTATCTTCCTCGAATCTCAGAGATATGTTGTCGGTATTGGTTTGTAAATCGTGAATCACTGTTGAGATATAGACAAACAAACAGACTGATAGACAAACATTCAAAATGTGTTCTGCTGCCTGCTTATAACAAAATGATTTGAACTGATAGACGTGGTGTATTCAGACGCTGCTTATTTCTTAACATGCGAAATCCCGTCTGGGTACTCACATACTTGTCAGAATATAAAAACTCTTGAAACAAGATGTAAGTTAGACTTAAGCTCTGAAATAATTTAACCGACTTAGGTCAAAATCGTAACTTTTCGATTAAGTCCTTAAGAAATATCTCGATACCTCAACGAATTACCTCGGAAAACCTAATTAACATTATAACCAGGGCTTAACCCGCGGGCGATGGCCTGTGTTGTATGAACGAAAAATAACGTCCCTCGATGGCGAGCTATTTAGTTATTTTTCTATAACAATAAGCAAATTGGTCTTATCAACAATCATTGTGCAAGTCTGACAGGGTCACTGGCGATAAACTGGACAGATAACTGGCCTAAAAAATCGTTAAAACTTACGATTTATCGGGAACTAAAATTCGGGGATTGACACGTGATAGCTCGGCGGATAACCTTTACAGTACAGTATCGCGCGGGCGAATTGTGCCTACGCAGATATGTCCAACGTAGAAACGAATTCGCAAATCTTTAGTTTTAATATTCAGAAAGAATGAATCATAGTCTATCAGTTATTTATCTGACCAGAGCTATTTATAGTTTTATTCTACAATTTCTAAGCTTTGCGATAAAGTCGATAAACCGCACGAAACAAAGTTAATATGGTACAGTCATAGTACAGTAGAAATTTGAACAGTATGAAAACTTCATACTAACATTCGAAACGGTAAACTCACTCAAACATGCGAATCGACGAGCACTGCGAAATCCACTAAGGGGCCTCTTGGAAAATTCATGTGACTAAGTATGCGATGGCGCTGAAGATGCTGATTCAAGAAATGTCAGGTAGTGATGTCGTCAAATAAGACATGAATAATACTCATCATGACAGGCTTATAAATAGATATGCCGATGACTGCGAAGTGGATAGGTAAGGGTAGAAAAGGGGAACCTGAACTATCTCTATGGCAAGAAACAACCAGGACCATCACATTGATAATGGTGACGGCGATTATAATTAAATATGTGTAAAAGAAGACAAACATATCATATTTCTTGTTTTGCGATACCTCGGTTGTTTTTGTGTGTGTGCGTGTATGGCGTGGCTAAAGAGTGACCCTCGGTTCGAGGGTTTCTTGCTTGCCTTTACTTGCGATTAAAAATTTACTGTTCACTTCTCAGACAAAAACTGTTGAACAGACATGCATAGTTAAGTACTCAGTGTACTTAACTGCTTGTGAAGTGAAGTGATCCTAATTCACTAATTAATTTACTAATCACTATCAGCTACCGGATTGATTTAATGCTCAAAGGTTACCGACTATATAAACGCCTGAGGTAACAAGTTAAAAACAGTTTGATAGTAAACAGTTATCGCTACACAGGTAAAAGACAATTGTTATCGAAGTGAAGCTTCTTTACCGACGTCTGACAAATTTGCTGTCAAATTTTTTTACAACGCGTCACACTTCAGTGTACGCGCGAAATTTTGTACTAATTTTAAAGTAATTTTTGTTTCGCCAGCCGATATATCGCGCGATATACAGTTTTTTTTAAGAAAAGAATATTTTTTGTTACTGTCCACGAAGAATAATATCGTCAAGAAGTTTCACTTCACTGTATACAAACACATACACCCACTTTTTTTTAGGAGGACATGAACCATAAGAAATATTTTTGTAGTCGAGTAAGCGGTTCAGCTGATAGAAGATACTCCCAAAAATAGCAGAAGGTGAGGAGTCTCACACACGTTTACCTCCTTTCAGAAATTGATAGCTTTTTCCTTGAAGGTCCGAAGGAATTATGTATGGAAAACAAATTATCAATTTTGAATTTAGAGAAAGATTTAGGAAAATAACATAACAACATTTTTCCATACGTAGGTATTGTTATTACCGGTCAGGCGGTACAAGTTCGAAGACATTGGGAATGTCAAAAAAGATGTTGAATTAAAACAATACTTTCTCAACCAAAATTACTGTGTTAATTAAGATATGTTTTAGGAAATTCACAAAATTAGTAATTCGCCAATAAAAGTTTCTATCAATAAATTATTTAAAGGTCGTGTTCTAAAACTAATATCAAACATAGAAGGCAACATAACAACACAAAAGTGCTAGTCCGAGCAGGGTAAGTTTCACTGCAATCCATGGCGTTAAGATATCAGTCTTATATAATATGGATACATTTATATCTTCATGTCAAGTCCCTTACTGGGTAGGCAGATAGATAATATTCTAATGAAAGAAAAGACAACTAAGCCTAAACCACCAGGAAATGGTGATGACATACAGGTGGCACCAGAGGTTGCTATAAACTAACAATTTGAGGTTAGGCTTGCGTGAATAAGTTTAGATAACAGTGAGGTGAACAGCTGCCCTACCCACCAAAGGTAATGTTACGGTGGGAGGAACTGATAAAGGCTGGTAAAAATACTAACAATTATTAAAAAACACATGTCAGTAATCTATTTGAAACTGACTCCAAAAAAAAAGGAGATTCTCCATTCGACTGTATATCTTTTTTTGTTTGTTTGTTAACTCTTACTTAGCCAATAGAAAACCAATATTAGTAACATTGTTTTAGAAAGTTAGATCATCATTCCGAGGTGGTCCAAATTCAGTTTATCATGATCCGACTGATAGTTTTCGAGTAATAATACACATACATACATACACATAGTGCACAAATGTTTAGCTTATCTCGACGATCTCATCAACGATGGACTTAAAAACTACTAGGAGGATGACGATAAAATATATGTGGGATCATTTTTTGAATAAGTATCTTTCGAAAAAAATTGTATTTATTATTGTATTTATATATTACTTAAATGAGAACAGGTTATGAATAAATCTGTTTCATTACTATATAATAATTATTTCCCATTATTAATTGTATACATATAAAGAATAAGAAATTGCGGAAACAAAAGATAACAATAATGTTCTTTTTAATTATGTTTCGAATGCATCATGTTATCAATCTGCACCCTCTGGCATTAACATAATGTCATCCGGTAAAAATATACTTTATCTTTGAACTGACCTCAATAATAAAAAGTAATAAACATCAGCAAATGATATTGATGATATTTGCAATATTTAACAATGGCCGACACAATGTTTAAGCCTGCCTTGTGGTTGTTATGCTTGTCATATATGTATTAACATACTTTCCTTTTACTACTAAAATACTTATAATTTTACTTCACTCTAAAAAAAAGTAGTCACGTAACACGAACCGTCTTCGTTACAAGTAAAATCCAAACGACTTAAAATTAACTTGGACTGTTGCTCTATTCCTCCTGTGTTTCGAACTACAGTAACCTAAAATTTTTCACATTTAATCCAGATCTCGTGATATAAGCGATTGTCGAATGCCCCTTACCATCAGCAGAGCCATCTGATTGATCATAATAATTTTACAACATATAAAATACAAGTAAAATATTCATGCTAGAACAATTAACTGACACTATTTTATGCTGTGACAGTATATAACGAACTGCTGGAAATTCTAGTTTAGAAATGAAGATGGTTCTACCGACCAAAAATTATCTGGGTTTGACCTAATTTATATAAGTCATCGTGCAGATTATGGCTACGATTAACTGTAATTTATCTTTTATCAAACTGTGGTATAATCATTCTAGATAAAGTTAGGATTATCTTAGACGAACGGAAACAGAAAAATGTCTTGTAGTTACGAGTATGATTTATAATTGTATACGAAACAAAAGGTTGGAATTCTAAGATCGCCAAAAAATCCATCTTTCAAGAAAATTGAAGTAAAAAAATGTTCGGTGGTTCTGACTTGGACACATATTAGAGAAATGAGAGGCTTAATACTTGTAATTTAAGTGCTCCCGACCAAAACATACATAGAATCTGTCACACCATTTTTGTTTTTTTTTATTTCAAATAACATGGAAAGAGAAAAACTTAATTTTGTAAACATGAGCCCCGCTTGAGATATTTTATACAAAAACATTCTTATATCTTCTTGTTATGTCTGTCAGGTTTGATTGGACATTTTTGTCTAATCTTATTTTCGCCAATATTATTGCGGCTCCTCTGCACAGAGCCTATTTTTGATGTGCAGTGAATGATCATGATACAGGACGTAACACTCTAGTTAACCAAATCTATATCTGAATCTGAACAGACTATATTTCCATTATATATTTCAATGATATCTGGATTCTGTGGATTCTGTGGACTCTGAAGTGTCCTGTATAATTATCATCGAGTGATTCTAGCCATAAATGAGCGTTGAATTCGAACGGTTACTCTGAATTCAAATCTCGTCGTACCTTGGTTAAAAAATATGGAAACCGTAGTAGGGAAGCTAAGAGTGTTATTTCAAGTCACACCGCAATGTGGAAGTTGGTAGTGATAATTTTATAAACACCAAGGTGTGCCTACGCCAGGAGTTACATCCATGACGTTTTTATATCAAGAGCGTACTTCCGAGGTAGTCCCATTGCCACCAAGTCTGTATCTGATGATGGAATCAGAGAAATCGAGAAAAATACTCAGATGTCAGTCGAAGTCGGTTTTTGCTTAAATTATACTATTGTTTTTCTAATAACATCTAGATATCCTATTAATATTATAAATGCGAAAGTTTGTATGTATGGATGTATGGATGTTTGTTACTCTTTCACGCAAAAACTACAAAGCCGATTACGATGAAATTTGGTATGTAGGTAGCTGAAGACACAGAATAACATATAGGCTACTTTTTATCCCGGAGTTCCCGCGGGATTGGGACTTACGCGGGTGAAACCGCGGGGCGCAGCTAGTATCAAATATTACAATGCTCATGTCTAGATCTATAAAGAAAGAAAAATAATAAAAAAACTCTGATTTATATTTATATGATTTACATTTATGAGAACACCAATTGTAGTAACATTGAAGTTATCGGAGTTGATATTATTATTGCCTAATTATAAAAATGCAGTGCACATAGGCATTGGATATCTAGTTGTTAGGAAGCTGACGATAACCCCTAAACTGATAAGTTGCTGATTTTTGCAGGTCAAAACTTAATGTTACTATATTAAACAAAGTTGTTCAAAACAAGGTTTTTTAACGAAAAAAAAGAAACTAGGGATTTTTATGTATTAAGCCATAAGTACTTGGCATAATGGTTTACATAATGACATTAGTAGAAGGCAGAATTTTTAGCTTTGTATGCATGTGCACGGCAATGAAATGTGAACCATAGACCAGAAAAAACTAATTAAAATATCGGAAGTACTCTACTTTTTATGGTGCATAGTTTTTAAAAAATAGAGTTGATATACAAGCAATTGTACAGTATAAAAATTGTGCTTACCTTTGACAAAATACAGCTGTCTTAGGGCAGACAAATATACAAACAGAGATATATATATATATATTTAATTATGTGTATTTTTTTAATGAAATCTTCAATAAAATAGCAATTTCCAAGATCACTTTCAATCCAATATTTATAGTGTTTATTTTTATATGAAAAGTGAATCATGAATTCAGGACCATCACGAAACTCCGTTGGCAGGCAACATCTACTGGCATTTAAAGTTAAGCCACCCGAAGTCGGAAAGTAAGTAGTTACGTAAATCCTAATCTATTTCAGTCTAGAACACAGCCAGCACAGTTAAGATAGACAATAGTTGGTCTAACTCCATGTGGAGGTAAGATGCACCTTAACGAATTATATAATCACCACTAACTTGAGACCTATTTTAAGAGCAAGGTATTGTTATAAATTACAGCACTTCTAATTTTTACTAGGACTTTAAAAACTGAGTATTTTATAACAATAACTAAATACATTACGAATAATCACTCCTAAACGGAAAGACCGATTTTGTTAAATCTTTTTTTATTGTGTTGGCTATTATCGGGAAAAGGATCAAATGAAGAGAAACTGTAAAAATTGCAAGGAAAACAGGAAAAACAACGCTTTAATCTATACAAACTGTTCGCAGCGGCTAATGTCCAGCGGTACAAAGTTGGACGAGTCGGCTGGTATCGAATAATTGTAATAGATGCAGACAGTTCAGTGAAGTCTCGTATTTTTGTATTTCTTATTGTATTGATTTTGATGTTGAACAGCTACCGGGCCAAACTTGACTTCACTATTTGCATTCAAATTTAAAATTCTAAATTTCAGCTGAGTTTTATCAAAATAATTATTGGAGAGTCTTAAATTGAAAGAAGTACCGTTTTAATAAAACTTGGCAGCAATGTAAACCAGTTTTTAAAGTTCCCTGGTTTTGTCTCTTATTGAAGTCAAACTAAGAAAACGATACTAATGTGATTTCTATAAATTACATCGTGACAGCTGTTAATAATTTCTGGGTGTATAATACCAAAATACTTAAACTACTACCCGTTGCCCAGTCTAATTCAAGAAGTACACGGTTTACTTCAAAGCTGCGTTAGGTGTTTTATCAACTCCTTGTGATCAAAGGTAACTGTTATATAGGGTTAGGCACCCAATGTACACATTTACATACCAGTTACCTGTTTTGTAATTATGTTTAATTAATTTTTACATGTTTAAGTAATTAGAAAAATAATGCCAAAATTGACTGACGTATAATTTTATTTTCAAAAGATATGGAAATTCATATATAGTGGAAAAAGTCATATGGAAAGTTATACAGTGGATTTCAAACGGACAGAGAATCGCTTTTATAACGTAAATTAGACATTTTTAATTTCCTTTGAGAAAGTTGAAAATAAAGCAAACTTAGTATTGTGATGTTATTGAAGTGTTTCTTTGTTGTAACTGATGCGACGTTGCATAAAATCAGAAACAAACAATATTTTCTTAGAAACATCTCACAGCTCAGACAGCGGACTTGCGTTTATTATTTTATTATAGTTTCAGTTAAATTATTTCTATTTCATAAAGGCGATAGAAAATATTTGAATTTAGTGAGACTGTCCGTTTCCTTTATGTTTCGTTTAAGTTTTTAAGTTCCTCCGATTATTTGCCAGTCATACCATCCTATACAAAAAAAAAACATATCACGTACATGTTGAATTTAGGTACACTTACTCCCGTTTTTCTTCCAGTTTTGAGAAGAAGGATAAAGTGAAAATTCATAAAAAATATTTAAATATGAGTTGTGGTAGACTAGCTTATTCATACAAAGAAACAAAGTTTTTTCAAATCCATATCAAAATAATGTAAAACTATACATACATTTGTATATGTGTTACTGCGTATATATTTTAAATACTATAAAGTTAAACAAAACTTCATATTTAGTGCATCAATGGAAAACCGTTGACATGTCGAGATATAAAGCACTTGTCCTTAAGCCTGTTCTGAATGAAACAGACCTGCGATGTACCATTACACTTTTCGTATTCATAATAATAGAAGAGATATATAAATATGCCTATTCTATTACACGTTACTTTCTCACACCCACAAGCAGTGGTACCTACACAATAAACTTATCGTACAATTACTTAAACAAACACTAATATTAACACAATATTTGTAAAGCACGTGCGATATGATGTAATATGCCGGTACCGCATACCGAACCATGTCACCATGTGGTCAACTCCGCTATAAGGCTACTTTGTGGAAAATCATATTTTGAATATCATATGATTACACACGTATGACAATGGAGGATACCGAAAGAAAATAATCAATATTTTATGTAGAAAACTAGGTATATTTGCTAATGTAGAAAAAAATGTAGAAATGTAGAAAACTAGGTATATTTTAAAGATCGAAGTTTTTGTGGTTTTAAGTTTGAGCTCATGATCTTAGTCGCTGGGCACATGGAACGGTTGTATATATAAATCTAGTTATATTTGTCTTGGTTATAGGAAATAAATTTTTATTTGTATTGATTTGAGATGAGGTGACTCAATTTGTCAACCTAAGCACAAATTATAAACACTTATATATACAATGGTCTGAGATCAAACCTAAGTTGACCTGCACTAAGATGATAATAACATAAAACATATTTTATAGCAAACGTATATAAGAAGTAAAAATGCGTAAATTTTATTAAATTAAAAAAATCAATAAATGATGCAATAAAAAAATTCTGACTTAAAGTATATGACATATAAAAATGTGCAGAGGTAGGGTTGCTGTTATTTACCGGGTCTGCCAGGTATTGATTGGATGATAGAAAAAAAAATATGTCAACATTTTTTTGCGAAAGCTGTGAACATGCGAAATCGTTTAGCAATATAGGAAAACTGAAAAATCATTAAAAGTAACAGCCTATACACGATTTTAAGCCAACCCATTTTAGTATGTGTTATATTATAGTCTTTTTTAGTCTAACTTATTTACATTCTAAAAATTGTTTGTATTAATAAATAATTATATACAAAAACAACAGGGTTATAAATAGTAACTAAATAATTGAAATAACTAATTTTATAAATACCTAATAAAATATTTGCTCACCACAAGTTGGTAGAATATGTTGGAATCCCTAAATAATTTTGTAACATCTTTTTAACACTTATATTCCCCAAATAAATATTGCTAATTTTTTTAATATTCATATGCATTCTAGTATGCCACATTTGTTATAAAATATGTTTTATTCTATTATCAGCTCGGCGTAGGTCGATGTAGGTTCGGATCTTCTACTACAAGTGCCTAAGCATAAGGTGACGGTCATGGTCTAGTCTTTTCATTTATTCTTTTTTCATTTTATTTTAAAATTTATGGAGGAACATTTATACCATACATTAATTTATTTTAAGCTGCAATAAAAAATCTATTTTTACATATTTTTGTGCAATTTCCTATAAAATTTATTATGCAGTGCATTTTTTTTTACATATAAAAGCAAAAACCATAATGGGACAAATGGGACCAAAATGTTAAAGTGAGTAATTACATTTTCAACCATCACCATCAAATGCATGCGTTTTAACATCGCGAAATAATCAAAAATGAATATTTTAAATGTACAACAAAAAAGTCTCTTTTTATCGTACTTCTAAAAAATTATACATTTAGCTACCCATAAGTACAAGTAACACCTATACCTATGGCAATTACAGTATGTATCCTGCCCTTCTCCACACACTCACATCTAAAAGTTAAAAATCTGTTCATTAAATATGGCATGTATTCAAACCGGTTGATTTCTGCTCGGTAAAAATATATAAACGTGTAAACCTTTTGTCATTTAAATAACGACGAGACATGTCTTTCCGGCCATATTTTCATTAAAATAGGTTTCTGGTTTTCAGATATAACTACTTTGACAATTCTTTAATTATGTCATATGTCAGTGTTAGTAAATAAATAGTTGGATATGATAATAAATAAGATTGAGATTGTGTATGTGTGTGTGTGATAGATCTAATAATAATGTTTTATATTTTATTTTTAAATGTTTATTTTATTTCATGTGAAATAAACCACGAACAAACACACGGATCTCCTGATGGTAAGAGACAACTATGACCTATAGACACCATAGATGTAACAGGTGGGTCGCTGTCGCGGCCGGGATGTTAAACCTAATATGCAAGTCTACCGGTTACCCTATTTTCCTGACCGGGATATGACAGTCGTCATGGAGATCATACATAAGAAAGCCAATTTTACCTTTCCTAATTTTTTGTACGCATCTTCGTCCACATTTGCAGTTATTTAGTCCACACACTGAACCTTAACGTAAGCTATCCACATTCTGTTCTAATTCAATTATTGACTAAAGTATATGAATTAAAAGACAACGAAACAAAAGTTCGAAAGCTGCTGTTTGGACGATTTCTAACCTAAAATCTGAGAACTCAATTTCCTTCTTGAAAATAGAACACCCCTAAAAGCTTTTTACCTTATAGGGGTACCTCGTACATGCATTTAATGCTTTAGCACCGGCGGAAAATTATATAAACACACACAGGTGTACCACGCAGCGGATAAAAGGATTGATTTTAGATTCTCACTAGCTTTAACATTCCGGATTCCCTCACTTTTTAAAACACTATACCAAGTAGGTGCAGCGGTTCTTAATTAGCTCTTTTTTACTTCTCTTGACAATTTAGACAATCGTTTGTAAAGCGGTTTGAGTTTTTGGTACACGAAGTACTTAATTAAATATTTTTATGAGATTAAGTTTCTAAGTAGGTAAAAAGTACGGTTAATATTGAGTATTTTTTAATAACTCGTTGGCCAAAGAGTTAGTGTACAGTGTACACGTACGTCGTACGAACCTAATTTCACCGATCAAACGCAAGTTTCGTGTTCGATTCCCGACGGAGCAGACACTTGTGTGACGGACGTAGATATCTATACTTAGTGGTCTGGGTGTTACTAATTTCTAAGTATTAGTATCGTAGATTAACACCCGTATAACGAGCTTACCATTGGCTTACTTTGGGATTAAATTTGTTTGTGTAATTTGTACGGAGATATTTATTTAATTATATACTATTATTATTAGCACACCACGACGTGACAAAATGTATTGACGTGATTAAGAATTTTACAACCACATCTTCCTATCTCTCTTTCACAGTCACACACACACACACACACACATCATAAACATATTCCTCAAATAATTTTCTATTCACTTACACCTGTTGACAATTAATGTGGGAACTAGTTTTTATGATCAATCTACCACTTTAGTGACGACGACTTGTAGATAATAGTTACATATATAACTCCAAGTCATCGCTCGTGGCTCCCTTCTGAAACTATTTTACTAATAGAAGCTCCTCTCTACCTTACCTGTTCAGGTTCAAAAATACGTTGCCAAATGCAATTTTATTAAAACTTTGTCATTATAAAAATCAAATTAGTATGATATTGAGCATTCCGTCTGAACGAAGATTACGATGTACGTACACGTAACAATGTGAAAAATATATTGTAGCAACATGCGATACAAACTGAAACAGTATTTTGAATGTTAACAGTTTTGTTTTTGGAAAATTATGGACAGAACCAATTTTTTAAAATTGGAAGCTGCGCACGTATTATAAAATACATAAATCTTTGGACCTTGCTCCACTTAGAAGTCAAGAAAGCCCCAAATATATATTCATATATATCTTTAAAAATATGGTAAAATGTAACTTTCCACTTTTAATCTGACTTGGTTTATTTTTTAAATATTTTTAAATATTTTTTATATTTTTTCTATTGATATTTTATGCATTACACTTCTGTTTCGTGTAATAGGAGGACTATCGTGCAACGTTTCTTTATTACAATATCTCCATGCCGTAAGGTTGCCTGGAAGAGATCACTGTTTGGCGACAAGACTACCTTTGTCTATCACTAAGTTTTTATTTTTTATTTTTAGTGTATCATTTTTTATGTATTTTGATGCACTATAAAAGAGTTTTTATTATTTTCTACAAATTATCTACCGTAAAAATTGTAATTGCTTGCCAATGTCCTGTTCCGGTCTGGAGGACAAGATTGTTAAAGTAATTACAGACACGCGTAGCGACATGGTCTCAAGGACAACTACGCCCCTGTAACACCTTTGGACTTGAACTCCATGTGCACCGTCACCCGTCACGTGCGCTAAAATACGAGTTTAATATAATTGATCTGTCTGAATTTACACATAACTTTTAAGATGTTCAGATATTTCAACTAACACAATAACTTATTAGAGCTTGAACCATTTTTTCAATTCTTTTTTACCGGTTCGTAAGATTGTTCAAAACATTTGTAAATGTGTTATGTACAACGAAACGAGTATCGTGAATCTATAGTGAGGCAAATTAAGGCGCCGGCCACTTAACTTAATGGTAATTCAAATACAATTAGATGAAAGTTGTTTTTTTTATTTTATGAATAAACATACAGTGAGTATATTACTGTACAAAAATAGGTGCTAGCTTACAATACAAATAAACTAAAAAACCCGAAACCAAAGAAATCGGTACTTTTATACGCAAAAACTTGTCCCCGTTGGAAATCGAACCCGAGTGGATGGAATAAGGAGTACATGCTTACCTCTAACCCCTCGGCCAACGAGGCGCCAATTATGTAAGTATAGATAGTTTACAAACTCGATATGAACATAAAACCGACCGAGGAGCATTCTGTATCTAAGTTTAATAATTATAAAAAGTTGATATCAAAACTTGGATTCTTGAGGTAGATAATAACTGAAATTTGATCTATGCACAATTAAAAACAACGTACACATTGTCAGCTAAAATGGCAAACAATGTCTCAAATTCAAGCCATCCTTAAAATATTTGTTTTTACGAAAATTGTCTCCATATTGTACAAATTAGAATATTGAACACAGTACAGATGTTAAGGTCAAATAACATCGTATCGAAAATAAAACAGTACATTAATAAAACAGTAATAAAGCTAAATCTTTACATAAAATATTTTTAAAACTAAGGTTGCAACGTATTTCATACAGGATACCCATAACGAAAGCTATTTAAATTTTTGTCTGTTTGTATGTTTAACGCAAATCCTACTAAACAAATGTTTACTGAATGTTGAGAAGTATGAGTTGTTTATAGCCCGGCTCAACATATCCTATACCTTTTAACTGCAAGAAACGATGTCGCGGCCAACACTACAATTTTATTTTTTGTTCTCATTTCCCGATTTCACCTAACTTTACAGTATTATGATGTGAAGTTTGAATGGTTTCCCCGGTTTGAACGGTTTAAGGTCAATCGGAATTTAAATTCTACGTTAACAACGATTTACAACACGTTTTGCTAAAGCATATTATTACAATCTTAATCCATCTGAATTAAAACTTTCTGGTAACAAAAAATATTTATTAGTTTTAGATAAGGCAAAGATATCGAGGAAACTGATATTTTTAATGCACTGACGGTGGTGATGGTCTGTGATGGCGATAGAGCCTATACTTAGAATCAGAAGAGGAATGGCGGCAGGATTATAATATAAAGCCAGTACAGAAATTAACTCAACCTAATAATGGTTACAGTAGGTATTTATTTATCTATCTTCTATATAAATCAATTGCTGTTCGTTAGCCTTGCTAAAACTCTAGACCGGCCGAATCGATTTAGCTAATTTTGGGTTTGAGTTATTAGTCCAAGTCCAGGGAAGGTTAGATAAAAAAAGGGAAAACTGCTAGGAAACTAGGAGAAACATTTAATTTTTTTCACATAAACTGAAAGGGTGGAACGAAGTTCGCCAGGACAGCTAGTAGGTAATTGATGAATAAACTAAAAAAATTGGCTAAGCTTTCATATTAATAAAACATTTGTGAGAAAAATAAAACACTGCAAACAAAATATTGATTTTCATGGACTCCATGCAGGTACTCAAGAAGATTCAGTGTTGCTGCCACTTTGGATAAAATTCACTTTAAAATCTGCCAACAAAATGTTAAGTACCCCATCAACACGCAAGAGATCGCTCTTAACTAGCTTATGACGTCGACTTTCCTCACTTCAACTCCGCTCCCGATCTAAACTTATTGAAAATGGTTTGCTGAATTTATAATTGAAATATGAATAGTTGATAAACCTCAGAGTTTCGATGAATTTTATCAAGTATATGCAATGTATCAATTTAACCTCCTCATTCGTTAGGCACCCGACGACTAGGCTCAGGTTCGATTCCAAACAAGAACATGTGTAATAACAAATAATACAAGTATGAATGTTTATCAATTGTTGACCCTTACCTTATTTCTAGTTTCTACTTCTAGTTTTTACTCGAATGTTCAGTTATTGTAGTTAGTTAGTACTCGATTAGTTATTATAATCTAGACAAGATATCGTTGGACCCATTTTCAGCCCAAATCAGATAAAACTTGAACATAACCAAATATGTAATAACTGGGACATGTCACTGATTCACCAAAATGTTCCTGACAATAATAGAATTTATTTAAGCTATCGCTTGACTACAGGTAAAATAAAAAAGACATACATTATTTATATTTTATCGATACAGCATCCGCCGTATTGTTTATAAATTTAAGAATCCATGTCCTTGTAACCGACGTCAACCCCGAACATAATGTATAACATTACATTTACACCTCAATGCCTCAAAAACAATTACATCGTTACAGACCAATATACAAACATAATACACAGACTACTAAAAAATTAATCGGATAAAAAAGTTTGTAGCATATCCGTAATACGATTATTTATACGACTTACTACAAAATAAATTATTCAATTCATGTATACCTTACCTTTAAAGTACTTTTTATTCTATGTCAAATGTAATATGTTAATGCCTAATATATTTTTAAACGAGAGGTCAGAAAACAAGTTCTAGCCATTTGATGGTAAGAGTTAGTGGTGGCCTATAGACACATATAACGTCACATTTAGGCATGTTAAGCTAATTGTTCAAGTACACCGCATTCCCTACCCTCCAGACCACAATACGACAGAGCCATTATGACAGTAACAATACAATTAAATTATTTTTTATTAATTTAATTATTAAATTATTTCAGCATTGTTGACAATAGCAATCACTTATATTCCATTATGTTGGAATTTTGGACGATATCGCCATCCAGCTAGCTAGTAACAGAAGATAATGTTTTTGCCCTATAGCTTAAGAAATGTTATCACCAAGCAGAGAAAATCAGCTGGTTTTATGTTAAGGTTTGTAGTAGCAATATTGTTAAAGAACCTGCTATTGTTGCTAGGTGTCTATTGTAGTAGAATACTGCAACGGATCACCCAAACTAACATCATCGCCTGATCTACTCCTGCCACCGTTATATTAATTGTTTTTTTTTTTTATGATATTGGAAGGCAAACAAGCAGACGGATTTCCCGATGGTAAGAAATTCACGCCGCCTGAGGCCGGGATCTTAGACCTCAAGCATAAATAAGTTTACCGGCTACCCTACCCTCCGAACCGGAACATGTCAACGACAAACACTGACGTTATGGCGCCAGGAATAGGTAAGGAGGTGGTACCATGATGAGTCGCTGCGAAACCCTACTACCTAGTCAGATGTCACGGTGTTAGTGACGGTAGCCTATGCTCTTCAAGTACGAGCTGCCTGGCACAGTTTGGCAGATGGTTTTTTCTGCAAAGAAGTCCGGACCAACACGGCGGAAAATCTGTTACTGATAAATAAACTCTATATAAAGTTACTAATACATTTATTTGCAGAAGATGCTTAACATGCCTTTTTGGTTGATAAACGAACCCACTAGCATCTTAGACGTCCATAGGTATGTATGATTTAAAAACAGTCTGCCTCCTAGTCTGTATTGTCAAAATGTATTTATTTAGAAATAAATTGCTAGTAGACGACTTTAAGCAAAGCTTACTTGAGATTTTTAAAGCGGAATCTGATTCGTTTCTTTGCTTTCTGTTTCAAATAATTATGTAATCTGAACTTGATGCACATATCATGCATTTAGTCTTGGAATAAATCCTTTTCATCTCTCTATTTCAAATTTTCTTTTCTTTTCAGTTTTCTCAAGCTTTTCTAACTTTCATAATAAACAACAGAAATTTGAACTGTAGTTCTCGTGTTCCTGAACTTAAGAAAACGTCGATTCGAATCTTGGAAAACAAGTTTAGGTGTGCATAGATCGCAAAAGCTCATTTTTTGGTTGCACTAGAAATCTCTCTACCCCATTTAATTAATTATGTATTATTGAAGTGTGAAGTGTAGATATTCTTAAACTAGCCTACCCGGTGCATTTCGTTCGCTTGGCACTCCACTTTCTCTGCTGGTTAACATGAAAATATGTATGTATATGTAAGATGACTAATAAGTTAAAATGTTCCTTCCTTCCTTCTGAATTTCAATTTATTTGGTCGATCATCGTATACCGAAAGTTGTCAATTCTGCAACATCTGATCTACAAAACTTAGGATTGGAAAAATATAGGAACCTGCGGGTCAATCCGTACAGCACATACCAAAACACAAAAGAAATAACTACCCGTCAATAAATTATCGCCAAATTTACATTTTTATTTTTACCTCGCCCTTGTGGTCTAGCGTTTCAGTTGTTGGACTTGACTGCATGAGGTCCCGGGTAGGGCAACAAGACGAAAATTGGGTTTATCTAGTTTTGTAATAAAAAAATGTTGCTCGGGATTGGATACGTGCCCGATTGGCAATAGGGTTGCCACCTATCACATTGTGGGACTCAGTGTCTTCAGCTAGTCGTGGCCAGAGAATTGTTGTGCCTCTGTGACGTATATATCGCACCTTCAGTAATATAAGGGCCCAAGTCAAAATTTTCACATTTAAAATCCCATACCCGACTGGGATTTTGAATGATAAAGGCACAAAATGATTCGCTACTGGTTAGTGCTAGCAGAAAGAGAATAAACATAAGGATAACTCGGTAATTATATTTATTTTAACACATGATATTATCGGAAAAAATACTGTATCTTAAAACACGATTTCCCAAAAAGTAGTTTTTTGGATAGTGCCCTTATATTACTGAGGGTGCGATATATGGACGTAAAGATATTTTTTTTACCCGACAACCACAGGAATCACAATAGTGATGGGGATAATAAGTAGTTTATTGCCTTGCTCGAAAAATAAAGTACCTGTCTATTAAATTTCGTAACGATAGATAATGTGGAGTCGCCAATAGATACATACAAACAAAAACACAAAAATGCTAGTAACGTATTCTCACATTTTTTAAATAACTTCAGTGTATAGAATTCACTTTTTTACAGATTTTACACCCTTTTCCCTTACAGGCTATATAAATCTTATTTCTATCAATTTTTTTCAAGATTTTTGTGTCTGATGAACGCAAACAAGCAGACGGATTTCATGTAACAGCGGCAAAGACTAACTCAACCACCTTACTTGAAAGACTAAGGTCGATTTAATACCAGTTAAATTGTCACCCATATTTTCAACAGCAGGAAAAACGGCCCCATTTTGTTTAAAAGTAACGTTTTACATATTGAAAAGACCGTTTTCCACTCCACAAAGGCCCCTTAAACTACCGTATTTTAGCATCTCAGAATCGAAAGATTGAAATACAAATAAAATATCTCCACAGGTAAACTGTTTTTGAATTTTTCTATAAATAATATTCAGCAAAAGTTCATGGACGCGACGGCTGTATAAGTAGCGTCGCTTGTAGCGTTCATCAAATTGTCTCTATTTTTTTGAATTTATTCAATATTCGATACGTGTTATGCATTTTCCTATTTTTAACTTTTATTTGGAAAAAGAAAACGTAAAGCGTTATTGTACAAAAGTTGGGTTACTCAGCTCTTTAGATTTTTTAAAAAATGTTGTAGTCTTTTTAAAACACAGAAAGGCAAAAAAGCCCCTTTCAGAAAAGAACACTATTACATCGATATGTGTCTTTTTATGTTCTTGGAAATCATCATGTTTAAAATAAAAGCGACTTTAAACAAAAGCAAAATCCTACTCAGTAAAAGTGTCAACTCTCGAGCTACAAAACTTATCACAGCTTTATAAAGTCTTCTTACGGCCAGTTTCAATAATGTATCTACAGTTAGCGATAGACCTGTGTAAAGGTTTGTGATACGTACGGAATGTCTATGTGTTTTTTAAGCACACGGGTCTCTTGATAGTATGAGACAACTGTAGCCTATAGACACCATAGTTGTTACAGACGCGTTGCTGTCCTGTAACAAGTTGTTAAGTTTGTTGTGCAACTTTACCGTTTACACGAGTAATCCACCATCAATCTGTAGGTGTCAAGACTCATCGAAACTGCAGTGTCTTTACGAAAAGGGTAGGGAATGCGGAGGTAGCCAGTCGGGTCTTCAATGGTCGGAAGATTAGGCTCTTGATACTCACTGCCAAGTTCGTAAGGGATTTGGCATGAAGATACGTATGTGTATGTTACTGTTTTAAGGTAAACCTCCGAATCGGAACATGACAGTCATTATGTCTACAGGAACAGGTAAGGCGGTAAACTCTCAACTTCCTACGCTCCCTTTTTATGAACTAGGTAACTGGCAGAGAGGTATATTGTGTACTCTAATCAGCGAACCCGGGCCGAAACTGTTAGTATCAAATGTCGCCAACACAACTTTCGTCATACTCGTATATACAAGAAGTTAGAAACCACGAAGCTATGTTAGACTTTTTTATGATATTGGAAGGCAAACAAGCAGACGGAATTCCTGATGGCAAGAAAGTCACGCCGCCTAGAGACACTAAAGGTGGTAATGGTACGTTGCCAACCTGAGGCCGGGATGTTAGGCCTCTAGCAAAAGTAAATGTACCGGTTACCTTATCCTCAAAACACGCTAACGGCAAACGCTGACCTGAAGACGGTTATACCAGTCCAGGCAAGTCGGTGTGAAACTCTATTACCAAGTCAGATGTCACGGTGTTAGTGACAGTAAGCCTTTGCTTGCCTTTAAGGATATGGCTGTCAGAAAGGCAGATGAACCAACACAAGAAAAAAAACTGCAGCTGGAGGTCACACTCCTAACAAAGAACTGATCTCATTTCCAAATACTTTACTCTAATGTACTTACCTCACTTTCATTTTTTTTACTTTGTTATTTTGTTACTTAACTTAACATACTACGTTATTTTACACGCACTGAAATATTTTGATTTCGTTGAAGTGTGGACAAAATTGGACGGGATATGTTGGATTTTGGAACAATATAGGACTGTAATAACATGTTTTATTATGGAGATGGCCAATGACTCCTACGAAGAAACGAATAGTTTTCCAGAGCATTTTGTTATGACATTGGAAGCAAAAAAGTAGACAGATTTTCTCATGGTGAGAATTTCACGCCGCCTAGAGACACCAAAGGTGGCAATGGTGAGATTCCAACCTGAGGCTGGCATGTTAAACCCCGAGCAAAAGTAAGTTTACCGGCTAGCTACTTTATTCTACGAACCGGAACAATTCAACAGCAAGCGCTAACGCAGAAATGGGTAAGGCGGTGGTACCAATCCGGGTGAGTCGCTGCGAAACTCACCTTCTAGTAAGTTGTCACGGTGCTAGTGACAGTAAGCCTATGGTCGCTTTTTACGCGCTGTCTAACAGGAAGGTAGATGGTCTATTCTACAAAGGAACTCGAACCAACACGGGGGAAAATATTACAGAAATTACATCATTTTATATTTAGCTTAGTAACGTAATGTAGATGCATTAAAAAACATTATTTTTGAAATGCAGTGTATCGGTTCAAACGTTTTGTGTCTATGTTGCAACAACTTTATTTACTCTAATAAATTTGATTTTGTTGTAGTACAATACAATTATTTTATCGTAGAAATATAAATACTCTTTAGCAAGAGGTTATAGATGTCCGACACCGTATTCAGAAACAACGATGTTGACAACGGATGACAATTGTTTAATCCACTTTTAGCAAAAGAAATACGCATACAGCCACATTTCTACCCAAACCTACCAAGTTAAACAGTATATAACTAAGCATTGTCAAAATGTACTTTATGAATAACAAATTTTTAAACAATGTTTAAGGCTTAATCAAATGTTTAGTTAAGCATTGTTTAGGAGGTTATTTAACTACTTTTTATGAATAATGCTGTTAGTAGGTATATCAAAACACAAAAATATGTTAGGTACTTCTTACTTACAACCATGTTTTTACCAGCATTTCCAAAAACAAATAGCAGCAACACAGGCTACCTACGCACGTTTTCTTTCGACTCCATATCGATTACCTAGGTACCCTTTAACTAAATTTGATCATAATCAGACTAGGCGTTCAGGCGTCCGTCCTGGACTACATAAACTAAGACATTTTTACCTTTTCTTGCCTAACTTGCCCTTTTACTATTTTTATCTTCAAACTCATTTAAATAAATTTTCCATACTGCACTGTAGGTATATTATAAAAAAAAGCAAAATAAATGCCTGTTTATCTTTCTGTCAAAAAACTAAATTGCTATGTATCGGCATATTTTATTGTACTAGTGCGAGACTGGGCTAATTTTTACTACCTATCTATCACTTAGGTAATTATTAAACTAACAAACTCACAGTATACCTACCTAGTAGCTATCTTATAAATTTAGCTTAAAAAGCTTCGATAAGTGCAACCGATGCAATAAATCATTAGGTACCTACTAACACCAAGATTTAAATGAAATTTTTAGCATTAAGTAGTGAACATTTATTTTATTATTTTATTGCCAATTATTTAATTACTAGTCCAAATGTCATATCTGTTAATTAACGATTTAGATTATACCACAATCTAAAAAATAAAATAACGTTTAATTTAGAGTAAAAGTGGATACTATTAATATTTTTAGTTAAGTATTTTAAAGGAAACACAAATTTCAAGAAGAAAACTGTCCCATACCCCATCTTCGTTATACCTACCGAAGTACGAGTACCTACCTTCTTGGGATAATTTACATTAATCGTCACAAAAAATTAATCAATGGCGCTCATGACGTTTATGATTTTTTTCCCAAACATATAGGTACCTACCTACCTACCTATTTCATACATTTATTCGCTTTATTACATATCTAATTATCTTATAATATGAATTTTTCTACGGTCCTCTAATAATGCAACAATAATTTCTTGTTAATTTCTAGTTTACAGCTCTATATTCAATGGTTTACAACTGAAAATTGCCAGGTATGCATAAAAGCTCAAATGTCTTGGTTATTCTCAGTAAGCATGTGATAATAATT
This sequence comes from Calephelis nemesis, assembly GCA_002245505.1. Taxonomy (NCBI): domain Eukaryota; kingdom Metazoa; phylum Arthropoda; class Insecta; order Lepidoptera; family Riodinidae; genus Calephelis; species Calephelis nemesis. Next base: position 256,240 of record NJDD01000764.1, read on the forward strand.
TTTACGTTAATATTATGAATGCAGTTATTTTAAATGTGAGCGAAAAATTAATAAGTATATTTAATTTTAATAATTTTTCAAGCAATCAATTGAAAAAACGTAATTTTGCTGCTAGAGTCGTTAAAATAAATAAAAAGTGCGATATTGTTGTACGTACACTGTTTCGCCAGCATTAAATTAAACATTCAAAAAACATGTGGCCATAGGATTAACTTAAATGAGTAAAAATATTATAATGTTCAGGTGAAGCAAAAACCGGTATTTTAGCGGTCGGGTTAGTTTTATTATTTATAGCTAGCCGATACAAAATGACGAGCGCAGTTTAAAATTGCTAACTTTTGAAAATTATTTTGCCGGCTTCGAAAAAGTTTTAAAATTTCTAATAAGTGTTGTACATTCGCAAAGGATAGTCACTTACCTTTGTGAAGAGGGTCACGAGGACTAGAAGAAGGCCTCCCGTGAGTCTCATCCTTGCAACCTAAAGTGGTAACTGGTGTAAAAGTTTGTCCGGTAGACGGCAAGCGCGTAGGCACCGACCGTGCCTCGCTAGCGTCAAACCGCGAATGAAATGAAGAGCCGGCAGCCGACAGCCGTGCGACGATGAGCTCCAAGTTTTCGACCAACTTTTAAGTGCACACATACCCACCTAGCTCACCGACATCGCTCGCCTACGCAAAACAAACAGTCCAGCCAATCAACAATTGTTTTTTCGAAACCAAATCGAACTTATTTAGGTACTTAAGGGTCAACCATATACGAGTTTGGGATTAAAAACTGCTAAGTACCTATGTATGTACATAATAAATATTTGAATGAGGGGCAAAATGATAGATCTATTCGGTATACCTAATTCATAAATTCTCCCACAACATCAACCTTTTATAGCTTCCTAGCTAGCTGTACAAAAGTTTCAACAACATTAAAAACTATCAATACTCGTGCGACTCTACATTTTGCTACTCCTAATTGTAAAGTTTCACAACCGGTAGTGGGCGGTACTGAAATTATGGTGAAAATAATTATAACATATATTAAGAGGCGTTGAAATATGGGAACTGAGCATATCATGACGTCGTAAGAGGCTCGTCTTTTGAAAGACGTAGGTAAGACGGTAGGGTGCCAGGCTTTTGAACCCAAAAATTTCTAACCTTTTTTAGTCTGCTTTTAAATCGGTTAGATTTAAAAGCTTACATTAAGTAAACATTACTAGATCAATTTTATTTATATTAACGAAAGAATTTAAATAAAAGGTATATAATTAAGGTATTTTAAAGTATATAATAAGTAGGGCTCTTCAATAATAGTGAAATCTCAAGCGCTACCTACCGTATTAGCTACCAGTGGGTAAGCTTATCATTATTAACAAAATGGTTTTTGGTTATGAAAAGGTGGCCATTGCATATAACTAGGTGTACAACAGCGTAGGTGTGATACTAATATTTCGGGCGAGGACTGAGGCTATTTATTTATAGTGTAGCAACTCAAACAGTCACACTGAGTCTATACGCTGACATACTCCATCTAGACCCACCAAACATGATGTTAGTGGTGATACTAACTGCATCTACACTACCAGTTACCCAAACTTAAAATAACCTTCCAATGTTGAACGTTACAGCGATGAGCATTGGCGCTATAACAGAAGAAGTAAGTGATTACGAGTACTTATATATACACTTGTAGTACTCTACAACTCTACCGAGTATTACATTAGAAGCAGCGGCACTGTTGCAAAAGAAATATGAATGCAAATCGAATTTGGACTGCCTCGTTGGCCGAGGAGATGGCGTACATGCCTGACTTTACTGACCAACTCCAAGGGTCGAATTTGATTCCCGGCGGGGGCAGACATTTATGGTGAGTTTGTTTTGTTTGTGGTGTTCGACCAGTGTGTGTTACCGGTAATGACATATGAAACTGAGACTTGGCCGTTAAATGTGGGCCTCTTAAATAAGTTCAGAGTCGCTCAGCGTGCTATGGGGAGAGCTATGCTCGGTGTTTCTCTGCGAGATATGATCCGTAATTCGGTGATCCGCAAGAGAACGAGAGTAATCGACATAGTTCAGAGAGTCAGCAAGCTGAAGTGGCAATGAGCTCGCACACATTGCTCGCGGAACCGACAACCGCTGGGAAAGAAAGGTTCTCGAGTCGCGGCCCCGCACCGAAGGACGTAGTGTTGGACTCCTCCCACCCGGTGGACTGACGATCTGGTAAAGTCGCGAGGAGTCGCTGGTTACAAGCGGCTGGTGAGCGTCACTTGTAGCGCTCTTTGGGGGAGGCCTATGTCCAGCAGTGGACGTCTTCCGGCTAATGATGATGATTGTTTTGTTTATTTTCGTGCCTATTTAAATATGTCTGTACATTAGTATGGTTGACACCTAAGATTAATTCGAACACATTGGACTTAAATTAATTTTTAGAATTTGTCCAAGAATATTTATTACAAAAACATTCTTCCGGAACTTACGTTACATTAAGGAGCAATGGCGTTATTGTGGAAGAAATAGATGAATACCAAATCGATCGGGTCTATGTGGAACTCTACCGGAAAGTTACAGTAAGATGCACGGATGTTTTTCCAAAAAAAAAAATAGATAAATACTACATAAATCAAGTGGGTGTTTAAAGAACTTGACTAACTCTACCGCTAAGTTACATTAAGAGACTTTGGTATTATCGCAAAATAAATTACTGAATCGGGAGGGCTTTAGCACATCTCTTCTAACTTTTCGGCCTGTAATTTCATGAATTTACTGTTATTTGAAACCGGTGTAAATAGTGACACCACACATTATTGAGTTATGCCCGGTTCCTATAATCAACGATTCGTAATCCGTTAGCTAAACCATTCGTAGTTTGTTCAAAAGTAACGGAGCGTTACCAATATTTTCAAAAAATGTTTAGAATCAATAGTCAGAAACGAGCAACCGTTGTTAGTAATCTTACTAAGCGTACAAAATACTACCATCCGTAATCAAAACGACTCGTTTTTTGAATATAGGAACCGGGCATTAATGCCGAACAAAATGAGTGTGAAAAAAATCAAGACCAACACAATGACAGACTGCGCTACACTTAGCATACTGCTGGTGGGCTTAACGACGGTGATAATAGATCGTCAAAATCACTTCACAAAAGTCGTTCTCCGCCCTGAGAGTCAGGATTTTAACTCTAGCTAATCCATGCAATGGGTTTCGAAGATTTCATTGTTAGATATGAAATTTCTTGAGGTTTAGGTACAAAGAGCTTGTTATTAGATAACACTGATTTTGCGGCAGTAAACTCGGGTTAGGTTGCTAGTAAATACATACTTTGTCTGTGGTATGTCATAAGCGCACGGCTCTCCTAATGATAAGAGAAAACTATAGCCTATAAACACCACAGCACATCCATGGTGTTTACAGGCTACAGTTTTCTCTATTGCAGTCCAATGGTCGGGGTTTTAGGTCAATTGCACAAGTCTACCGGCTACCCTACTACTCGGATCGGAGCGTGACACAGTTATCATGACGGAAATATATATATATATATATATATGTCAGTGAATAAATATACGGCACTACGGTAAGATGATGGTAAGAGACAACAGTCGCCTGCAGATATCGTAGATGTTACTAATGCACACTTTTTTAAGGTGAACTCTTGTACTTTTCCACAATACACTTTATTTAATAGTTTATGTTATACCTTATCCAACCGGTTTCACTTTTCACTGCGTCGTAAGGGCTTTATAACTAAAGATCAGTAAGTCTGCTCTAAGTTGGATAATCAACTTGTCGAGGGAGGGATGCAGCGCCTTACCGATTCCTACCGCCATAGTGACTAATCATGTTGCGGCTCGGAGGGTACAGTAGTCGTTCCACTAGTACAATACGCCCATCATCAAGGACGCAAGACAGCCACGCTCTCTCTCACATAAAAAAAATATGATAATAGTAATAAATATCCCTGGACACGACACACAAATTGAATCTAACCCCAAAGTAAGCTAATTATATGCTTGTGTTATGGGTGTCAGTCAACGATACTAACATATAGAAATACTTAAATATATACCAGAAAAAATTTAATAAACACCCAGACCCGGAAACGCAGACATCTAAATGTTCATCACACTAATTCCTGCCGCCGTCGGGAATCGAACCCGAGCCTCGCAGTCGGTCGATGCAGATAGGCGTTTACGCTAGCCTCATACAAAATGGTAACTTGAACATAATGACAAAATCATACAGTGACATATTAAATATTGATTGACGTCTCTTAAAATTAAAAAAATTAAAAATAATTAAATCTCGGCTTTTTGAAAGTGTCACGTGACATCACATTGCATAACCTTTCTGCCAGGAAGCTCGTAAAAGGCGAGCGTAGGCTTACTGACACTAACACCGTGACAGCCAGGTGGTGGAGTTTCGCAGCGACTCGCCCGGATTGGTACAAACGCCTTACCTATTCCTGCCGCCATAACGTCGAATGCTTGCCGTTGTAGTGTTCCGGTTCGGAGAGTAAGATAGCTGTTAAACTTGCTTTTGCTCGAGGCCTAACATCCCGGCCTTAGCTTGGCAACGCATCATTGCCACCTTCGTTGTGTCTAGGTGGCGTGAGTTTCTTACCATCAGGAAATCCGTCTGCTTGTTTGCCGTCCATTGTCATAAAAAAAGAAGTAATTCGCTGTGTCCCCACCAACTGCAGAGTCCATAGTATATGTGATTAGTATATGTGATTATTAACCCGAGTCCTCTAGTGATTACTTATTTCTGATTTACATATTTGTCAATGAATTTTCCCATTTACATATTTTAAACAATCATTGTACTGAGTGTCGTTACCTGTACAAATCAAGTTCTTTGGCCAATTTGAGATTTGCACAAAATTGTTTATTAAGTAATTCTTTTACGGAATTTATAAAAAAGTAGAGTCATTTGGAGTTTCGTAATTTTGTAAAAATACAACTTGACAGGTCTTATTATAATATTTAAACTTGAACTCCAGTCATGATGCCAGTGCCTACCATATTGTCTTCGATTAAACGCATAATATTGTCTGGAAATTACAAACCAAAATACAATGGCTTTATGTTTTAAAATGTCGACTTTGAATTATTTCAATAACATAGAGCCTTTATCTTCATAAAATTAAGCTTTGGTGCAATTAACTCTACTTTACCCAGTAGTTAGTGCCTATCTAAGCGACGTGACTTCGCAACTGCTAGTCTTTTCACAAGTTTGATTCAGATTCTTAAGCAAAGTTAACTATGTGGGATGTAGGGATAAAATCAAGAAAATTTTGCATCTCTTTCTTTCAAGCAAGCATCGGCCCTGCAAAGTTCTATGACCCCTCTCTTGCGCTTATCAGACAACCAGTGTTAACAATAAGGTCATAACTCGAATTATCATTTTTCGATCCTGGTCCTTATTCCTGGATACTAATGAATATATTACTATGTTACTGCTACCGTGATTCAGTATGCGATAAAATGTATTTACCCATCGCACCCAATTCCTTCGCACTACCATCCGTAAATAGGTACAATATGCAAACATTCAAAATTCAGCTTTTTCAGGAAATGTTCGAAAATTATTGCTATCTTTAACTTCTAACAAACCTTAAGACCTATGCACGACAACAGTGTGCTCTTTGTGGTGACGAAAAGACCACATAGAGCAAAACTCTGCCATGTCCTAGGTAGGTACCCTTAGTCGTACGTAAGATAAATAGTACGCTAAACGATTTACACAGGAGCGACGGCCACACTGCTTGATTTTAGAAAAAGGTATTAAATACTATGCTTTAATTTAAACCAAACTAAGAAAATTATTAAAATTGTTTACCGCAAACCTTACCTTCCAATCGGGGCACGGCTCAGAACTGTCTCGTGATAAAGTTTACTACTAATGCCATCTATCGGCAGTAATCTGAAATAGTAACATGTAGACGAATTTGCTAATTTTATAATTTCCTTACCTTGTCGGGCAGGACATATCTTTAAATCATATATATTACCAACTTCAGCCTCATACACATAAATCTGCATAAACTTTAAAAATCAACTCACACGCTAAACTAATGCTAGAATCTTGAAATTTACCAGACATATTACTCTTATGACGTAGCCTTTCATTCTGTGTTTTCATTAAAGATTTTTTTTTAAATTGAACCCCTAAAGAGGTAAATTTTTAAAGTGAAGAGGTATTTATATATTCTCGTAGGAAACTACGGGAAGATTTAAAAATATACGTAACCTCTTATTTTTTTATACATTTAGGTACCTATATGACATTTGATATGAATTGCAGTATGCTAAAAAATGTGAGTTACATTACATTACTAAGAGAGTAAAAAAGGATGTTAGTTTTATAAAAAGGAAGTTTAAATTTCATACACGTATTATGTGGAAAGTACCAACTAAGAAATTTTTCAAAATTTGTGGAATTGTTAATTTGTACGGAAATCTCCACACATTATTATGCAAACTACTCCACTAGTTAAAAACCTTAACTTAGTAATTTAACCTTTTTTTAAAAAAAAAGTAAAAACCATTGTTTAAATTGAAATAGGTACGTTAATTCATAAACGACTCATTTTTGCATAAATCTGCATAAACTTTAAACATCAACTCATAGGCCAACCTAGTGCTAGAATCATTTCATACACGTATTTTGAGAAAAGTATAAACCAAGATTTTTTCAAAATTTGTAGAATAAAAGAGACATAAACTGAACTTTTCAGTATTATTTAAAATTGAGGGGAAACCTCTAGACATACATAAAAATATAGGCACCGAACATAACATATATTTTGGAATTAGATAATATTTTTTATATTAAATTAGATAAAAAAAAGTTAATACACACATTTATGAATAACAAGCAATAGATAAAGGTTTTTGTCTACCCGGTGCGCCCTACCCCAAAGCCAAAAGCCGCTAAATTCTTCTGTGTGTTTATAGTTATTACCATAATTTATTCATATTCATACCATAGTTCATAATTTAAGTGAAAGTAATTATATTCAATAAACTTTTCCCGTGTTGGTCAGGGCTCCTTTGCAGAATAGACCATCTGCCTTCCTTGCCAGGCAGCTCGTAAAAGGCGAGCATAGGCTTATCAACACCGTGACATCTGACTAGGTGGTAGAGTTTCGCAGCGACTCGCCCGGATTGGTACCACCGCCTTACCTATTCCTGCCGCCATAAAGGTCATGACGTGTTCCGGTTCGGAGGGTAAGGTAGCCGGTAAACTTACTTTTGCTCGAGGCCTAACAACCTGACCTCAGGTTGGCACGAACCAATACCATCTTTGGTGTCTCCAGGCGGCGTGAATTTCTTACCATCAGGAAATACGTCTGCTTGTTTGCCTTCCTATATCATAAAAAAACAGCTTAATTTTATTTCATTTATTTTTTATCAATTGGACTGATTTTCAGAGTTGCGACTTATTTGAAATAATTCTATTTGAAATGAAAACACAAAATGTGAAATACTTTTTTTATGTTTTGCATTGAAATGTCTTTTAAAAATCATTTTGTATTTTATTTGAAACTAGCTGCCCACCCCAGCTTCGCATGGCTACTCAAATCTCTATGTTATTATACCTAAAAACCTTCCTCGTGAATCACTCTATGAAAAAGCATCGCATCAAAATCCGTAGCGTAGTTTTAAAGATCTAAGCATACCTACATAGGGACGGACAGAGGATAGCGACTTTGTTACAGACTGTGAATTGATTGATGCCTTTCGACACGTATTCTGCATTCTTAAAATAAATTCCAAAACACCTTGTGATAAGTTTAGTCAACATTATCAGTCAAACAAAATAAAATGAACTAATAACAGTTGCATTGCCGAATTTGACACTTTTTTCTTCGGCGAGAAAGCGCGGCTTATGTCTGACTTATTGACCTTTAAATATATGGACATGAAATACCTACGAAAAAACTCTTCTGACCATAGATTTAGAATGTACAAGATCATCGAAGCGTGGGAGCGAGAAATCCTTATCAGGTACACATTGACTTAGAGGAAAAGAGAGAGAGTCAGGTACCGATGTGACAATATTTACGCGAGAAAGAGCCCCACAAATTATGAAAGAGCCCATAGCGTCCCCGTCACACGGATCGCTTTGAATTTTCTGAATTTATTTAATAATCTTACGACGATTAAAAAGAAGAAAATTTGTGTTCAAGTATGGTGACGTGTTTTATAAGCGCATGTGACGTTACAAAACGTAGCAGCTCCAATAAATACACGTTTCTTGATAAATATGTATATTTTTTCATGTTGGAATATTTAGAACTGTGTTTTGTCCGTTTTTTGCTATTAACCTGCCTAGAAAAAGTATTTTTAAAACATATTTATTTGAATGGTTGTATAGTGAATTTTGTAAATTTAAACAAAATTAGCCAAGATATTAAATAAAATAGTAAAATTGTTTGGTTACGCTGAGGCTTGACAAAACGATAACGTCCTAAATATCGATGAATGTCAATATAGACTGCTCAGACAAATTAAGTACTTAACATAAAATACATTTCTACTTAAGGCTGAGACGTGCTAGGTATATGAATATTTAAATGATTAAATTTAGTCGTTATATCTATAAATCATTTTTACCAAAATATCTTAAAAATTTTTATGTGTTTATTGAAAATGCTGATACCATTTTCTTTCCTATCAGAAAGCTAGTATGAGACGAGTATAGTTTACATGGGCTGTACATCACTCTACTACCAGTGATCTTGTTATGTACAGCCATTCATTTTGTCCATGTGATGTTCGAGTGCGAAATATTGGGCAGCCAGACTTGCACAATATGCCTAAACCTATAAAACGTATGACGTCAACAGTCCATGGTTGTCTCTAGTCATAATTTGAAGAATCGTGTGCCTCTTAGCTGTCTCAAGCCATAAAAAAATATGCTTTTGCTATCTGTATAGCGAGATGATAATTCACATCATTTTTCTAATAATTATCCTACTCTTTAACCGGAGCATGACAGTGAAAAGCATTGCAGTAGCTTCAGAAATAAGTTAAGACGGTGACACAAAAACACGGGCGTGACGTAGAAATCTACCACTTTGAAGTCACTATGGTAGCTATAAGTAAAGCCAATATGTGACGAACTACCATATAATGTCTGTTCAAACTGTTCTCGGATTGATCAGGTCCAAAGTGGACCCTGATCAATCCGAGACATATTAATTAAACTAGCTAATTCTTTTAAATCAACATTAAACTGTGGATGTATTTATCGATATAGATAACGTACGTGGTCTTATGACAACCCTTTTTTAACTCACATAAGCAATTTTCTCACACGTATGTATACTTTTTTTGGATTTGGGTTTTTACTGATGTTCATCATTTGCATCATAAAATTGTGGTAGCACCATCCTTTATTTTCATGACTTTATTGATAGACTGTATAATCCCGTATATGACTCCTTAAAAATATGTTGGTAGCCCTGGTTAGACCTTACTCTCAAACTCATGGGTGAACGGGACGGAATAGGGTTGCAGTCTTCAGTTGACATGCAAAAGTACAGGTAGAGCCTAAGCAGACAAGTCTCCAAGGCGTTGCGGACAGACCTGCGCAACTATCGAGGCTATCGAGCGTAATAAGGGCTCCAAGGTGTTCCCTAGGGATTTGTCTGTTGGCCAGACCTAATTGATAAAACTGAAAACCGAAAATAGCACCGTAATTTCATCAAAGGTTGAAGGAGATTTTGAGACAGGTTGAGAAGTTCTATGGACAACTGTACAATTCAACACGACCCGATGTTAGTTTGGCTAAAGACCCTAGTGCCAAACTTACCTGACATTAAACCGAAGACATCCCGGACGTCAGCCTGTACGAGATTTGAATGGCCCTGAAACAATTGAATAACAATAAAGCGCCTGGGGTTGATGGATTTACTGCTGAGCTACTGAGTGCGGTTGAAATGCCAGTACTTAAGGTCCTCCAGAATCTATTTAATTCCGTCATCCTCCGAAGGCAGTGTTCTAGAAGCGTGGACGAGAAGTGTGGCGGTTATCTTTTTCAAGAAAGGTAACAAAACCGTGTGCGTTACCCCAGCTAGAAAGTAGCACCTAGACTGATATAAGTGGGACAAATAATTAGTGCTCGATGTGCTGTAAATGTGCGACGAATAAAAAAATTGTGAATGTTGTCGTTTTGGAAATAAACGGAAAAACACTTCCTGCTGGGGTAACGTTACCCCAGCAAGAAAAATCTAAACTAATTATCGGAGAGTTAAAAATTGTGTATTAGATGTTTTTAAATATTTACACTTAAGATTTTTTTCTGTGATCTCCTTTAGAATCACAATTAAGAAAATAAAAATGTTAATAATCATACGTACAAGGTCTTTCATTTCATATAATAACAGAATGCATTTTTTAATTAGTTCCCTAAGTTTAGTCATAGTTTAGTTATTAGTGTAACTGTACCTGTTATAATACGTTCAATAAAGAAGGTCATCAGTATCCATCTCACTTCTGAGTCACGTTTACAAGTGGTTTTCAAGGATCATCACGGACCGATTATCACGCAGGTTAGTCTATTTCCAACGTAAACCACATTCACACGTATTGGCAGATTACACAGGAGACTGAGAAGTATAATCGGCGTTTATGTCTAGAGTTTGTGGAGCGCGAGAAAACCTTCTATTAGGTTGAGACATGGTCGAAGCTTCAGTCATTACAGCTGTACTACATTGACCATCGGTACATCGAAGTGTTGAGTTGTTTGTACGAAAAGGCCACTAGGCCGATTACAGGACCGGAGGTCGAAACCGATCCAGTTGCAGGGAGGTGTGAGACAGGAAGACGTTATTTTTTTGTCGAAATTGTTCACTGCTGCACTGGAAGATGTTCTTAAGCTTCTGGACTGGAAAAGACTCGCCGTCAATATCAACGGCGAGTACAACACTCACCTTCGATTCGCAGATGATATTGCGGTCATGGCAGAATCGCTACAAGATTTAGCAAGATGCTCGGTGACTTCGATACAGTTTCCCAACAAGTAGGTCTTAAGATGAACTTGGACGAGACGAAAGCCATGTTCAATGTTAATGTGTCACCTATACCTGTTCACGTTGGAAGGTCTTTGTCCAGCAGTGGACGTCCTCGTGCTGATCATGATGATGGTGATGTATCTTCTCCTGATATGCTAAGTTTGGTTTACAGATAATATAAGCAAACAAAACAAAAATATGCTTCTATAGTCTAGCAGTTCGATGTCCGACTTAATTTCTTGAGGTCCTTGAGGATTCGGTCCGTGGGTCGGGCAATAACATATAAAAATAACATTGCCTGGGTTTGTATATGTGCCCGGTTGGCGATGGGTTTGTTTCCTGTGAGACTTAGTGTCTTTGGGTAGTCATAGGCACCCTTGGCTGTGCCTCTGGCTACCCCTTCGGTAATATGAAAGTAGAGACATTTTTTTTTATATAAATACTTATTTTTATTTAAAAAAAAATGCACACCATAATGTAGACTCTGCTGGTACTTACGATTAAAAACTTTGTGATTGTTTCTTGATAGCTATCTATATCTTTACATATACATTTCTTGTGTTTATATGTTTGCCACTGAACTCCTTCTAGACGACAGGGCCGATGTTGATAAAACTCTTTGTGTGTGTTCAAGGGAATTCGAGAATGATTAAAAATGGAAAATGTTTTTAATTATTTTTTTAATAATAAGTAGTTTTTAATTTGTGAATGTTTCACATTGGATCCGACAGACTGCGCTACTACCGAAGCGACTGCGCTACATTAATGTCAAGCGATACGAAGTTTGCTGGGTTAGCTAGTCTTTATATGTATAACTAACTGCTACCCGCGGCTTCGCCCGCATAGTATGTTTATTTAATATTTAACTCTCCAACTACACCCGTTGAAATTTTACGAGTAAGATGAAAAACGGCCTACGTCCTTCTTTAAACTTTAATCTATTTTTGTTTAAATATCATCAAAAATTATTACACGATGATGTTCTAGAATTAATAAATTTAGAAAGTAGTGCACTGAGCACAACCGTTCCATTAGGAGTCAACCACGCGCATACCACGCGTCTGTGTCGCGCGGTCTTTAAACTATAGTTGGTGCATAAAGGAATCCGTTTCGAAGGACCACAAATGTGGTGCATAAAAGGAATTACACCCTTTGAACAGCGGTATGCGAATTAAGAAAATAAAATCTGTATCAACAGACTTGTGGTTGACTATATTATGTGAAAAAAGTTGTTTACTTTCATGAAAATCAACTTGAGTTTCTGGTGCAAGTTACAAAAGCAAGGGATTTTCAGTATGGATTCAATGAAATTTTGACTTGGTTAGTACATATTTAGTAAAGTGGGCCAATTGGTTATGATTCTCTTTGTGTCCTGATGATAACATTTTAAATATATTTGTTTATTACTTACACATATATATTGTAATACTTTTTAACTCTAGTTACAATCGAAATTCTTTTCTTAGTCAAATAAATAGTCATTTGAAACAACAACCAGACTATAAAATCAAAGACTTGGAAGTTGTAATAAAATCAAAGTGCAAAATCATATACTATCCTATAGACCTAAGAGAAATAGACAATCATGTTCATAATGTTAAGAAAAACTCTAGCAATTTTCTGTATATTGTGGGGCCTCACAGATGGGAGTTTGATAAAAATCCTGAACAGTTTTACAGAGTGATGAGCAAATTATATGAAAATGGATTTAAATTTAAGGTATTTTCTAAATGTCTTTAATATGTAATATTTAACAGCCAGTATAACAGCTAGCAAGCCCCCTGACTTATTAGTAATCTAACCCTAGTAATCTTAATTATTACTGCTGGAATCACTAAATCTCGACACTAACAAATTTGTTCTAGTTTGAGATCTCTATTCAACAAGATATGTTTCCTACATCAGTAATTTTAATTTTAAACACAAATTCATGCATTACTTCTAGGTGAGCATTCTTGGTGAATCATTTAGTCAGAAATCAGATATATTCAAACATTTACAAGACAGATTCAAGGACACTCTCCTCCATTGTGGATTGATCGAGGATTTTGTTGAATACTACAAAGTATTTAAAACATGTGATTGTTGTTTCTACAGCATTACAAGAATTTTTTGGAGTTGCAATGTAAGTATAATACTCTGGTTTGTACTTTGTACATATATTAGAAACGTTACTTGGAGAATTTCAGACCATTTTGGAAAACCCATCTTTGACACTTTTAGACAACCTTTATGTTTTAGTCAATCTTTATATGACATTAAAATATCTTTACAAACTCTTTTTTTTGTTACAATATCTTACAACTTTATTTACCATACTAACTACGAACTAACTAATGCTTTATACTAATACTATAAAGCTAAGAGTTCATTTGTTTGTTTGCTTGAATGTACTAATCTCATGAACTACTGGTCAGATTTGAAAAATTCTTTCACTGTTAGTTAGCCCATTTATCGAGGAAGACTATCGGCTATAGGCACGCTTAGACCAATAGAAGTGGAGTATCAATGAGGAATATTTCAAAAGCGGGAATTTTTCTTCCTATTGACAGTTTCCGCTTTGTGCTCTGCGTAAGCGGAAGTTTCGCAAAAATTATGTATGACAGATCTATTCCAAGTACTTAGATAAGTTCGCGACAGCATATTTCTATCGTTTAAGGTTGGCTCACTTTAACAATTATGCAAACCAAACTTGTCTTAAAATAATGAATTATTTGTGAAGCAGTTTTTAATATGTGATATTAATCCTTGTCTAAATAAATACGTTATTGCCCTTTATATCATTCGAATTCAATGAATATGTTTGGAGATATCGCAGTTTTAAAATAAAACTAATAATAACACACACACATATAAATATATAACAATAACATCACTCGTGCGGCCCAAACGCGTGTTATGCATGCGCGTTTTCGGTTGTGCTCAGTGATGTACTAAATGTACTCACAAACCCAATTTCGTTATGATTTTAACACATTCCTATAAACAAAGCCAACATATTAATTGTCGGTTGATTCTTGTTGGTCATTAAGTTCTTGTGATATGTTAATCGTACATTTTACGGAATTGTAAACTATATCCCAGCTTTCCGGATTGACTATGAATTAACTTGATGTTAATTAAGAATAATGGAAAGACAATAATTTTGCATGTAGAACCTATGTTGGAAAAAAAATGTTCTATTATTCCTTGGAGAGATTGAGAAATGCTAAGCAAATTTAATAATTACATTTTCCAACCGCATTAATACCTGTATTGACGTTGCTAAAAGAATCATGACAATTTTTAGATGTACTCACTAGCAAATCGCAATTCACCGCGCGCGTAAACAGCGCGATGTTTACGTCTTCTCCAAATAGTACCTCCTACGTTTATAAGAAGAAGAGTGTTATTATTTTAACGTGTTTGTGTGTCTGTTTATCTGTGACATCGTAACTTAAAAGGATGGACCGATTTTAACGTGCTTTTTTTTTAACGTTGATGCGATCGCGATGTTTCATCTGTAGGCAGATTACATTTTGGTGGGGACTAATGATTTTTAATTTTAGTCGGGTCGGGTATAACATTTGGGTCATTTTATAAAAGGGTATTTTTTTATAACGGGAGCTAAGATTTTTTAACTTGAAACCAAAACTAGAAGACGGCACTGTTCGTCAATGAGATATTTGGATTATTTTTCTTATTTTTGGACTTCATCGATAATGCGTTATCAAGGACCATATGCTAGAAAACTAATGATTGTTTTTTGCTTTTTTAAGCTTTGAAGATATTTACTGTGGTTGTGTGCCAGTCGTACCAAATCGGCAGTCTTGCAAGGAATTATACAAGGGGAAATTGAGGAAATTTACAACTCAAAAGATCAACTGTTCGAAATACTCACAAAGCTGTGTAAGCGAAAGAAAGAGGGTTTACCATTAAGTAACTATTCCCATTTGGCCTTGTCATTTGAATCTGATGTTTGGTTTGAGGAATTCAAAAAAGTTTCAGATAGCTAAATTTCTACATTCTAAAAAATAAGTATGTTACACTCCGAAAGCAGGAAAATAGGAAAAGTCTCAGGTCACAGTATACGTGAGATCTGAGTACTATTATTATTGTATTTAGTAATAGGGCTTGGGTACAGTCAGGATCACTGCGAACGAGCTAGATCTATTGTAACCACAACTCTTACTCGTCAAGCTTCAACTGCAAGGCTGACGATCTTTAGGACCTGTATAATACTCTTGGGATTAATCAACTTAAGATATTGGTGGCTTATTAGGTGTTATTGCACTGAATAAAAAGATCTGATTAAGATCTACATGTGATCAAAGATTTTCTCTTTTACTGCGTGAAGTATTTATGCTAGTTTTTTGCCTGGTAGATTCGGAAAGTGGCACTTACGTTAAGCGTAGCGGAAAGAAAAGATGACACTTTCCGTTTTGAAAACAGAAAAGTAATCTCAAACTTCGAATTTTGATTACGATACGTTTTATACAAATATCGAATTAGGACCAATACTTCTACAAAACGCTTTATAGAGTTAACGTACGTCTGTAGTACGACGTGCGTCGCAGAGTTTGTTTCGTAAGATCATGTTATTGTACTAATTTGAATCTACTAATTACAGTCTATAATATCTAGAAGTCTTCTAACACTACACCCAGGTTGTGTTATTTGATATTACCTATTCCTGTCTTCCTCTCGAATTGAGCTGTTTGATTGGACGAAAAAGGAGTTTGTACACACGTAAGAAATGATCATTCTTCACGGCGTCATTTATTCGTGGAGCATAACAGAAAATAAGTTTCACTCAAATAAATATCGCGCGAAACCTTCAATCTACCAAAGCTTCAATACCTCGGCCTTGCTGTGAGGATATACCTGCCGGCGAAACGAAAATCATGAAGACCGTAGTATGAAATTTGGCGACAACGTACTGTTTTTGTGCAGCGTGACTTAACGTCAATGGACGCGTTACTGAACGTAACAGCTACACGTGACTGTAAATTTCTCTCATACTCATTTGTCGATACAGAAGTTTCAATTCAAGTATTTTCAAGTCCAGCTTGTATAATACGACATTCAACCACTTTAGAAATTAGAACACAAGACCGGGATCCGGATCCTGTTTGCTTATTTTATTTCCGAGAGCCAAAGAAATTGTAGCAAGTTACGAAGATAATAAAAACTCAATTCACTAAAAATTACCTAGTCGGGATAAAGTGGTTAGTAGTATAGAAAATAAATGAAAACTTGATCGTAAAACCAAAAGACGGCACCGTACGACTGTAAGGAAACTAAAAAAAACATTTGAAATTTTCCCTTATTGAACAGGTAGAACGAAACAGGTAGTAAAATTATAAAATGAAATTCTGTATGTGGTTTGGTCCTGTATGTTAAAGAAATCAGTGGTTTTTCGTTTTATACTCCTAGTGATACATGTTCGTGAGCGACGGTGATCACTTTCCGACTGGCCCGTTCTCTTCTATAAAACGAAAATCATTCTTTGGTTCGGGTTGGTTTCGGGAAACACGATCCAATTATGATATAGAGGTTGTGCTGCATTATCTTATATTAAAATTGCTAATCATTAGCGTAAGAGTAAATAAAATTGTTACAATATTCCTTAGGCTAAGATCACAGAGACTCTGGGTTATACTAAATACACTCCCTGTGTTATACTAAAATAACAAACCACTTCTGTTTTTTACGGAAAGTTATAAAAAATATTTATTGCAATGTTGTTGGTGAATTATGTTAACAATCAGCCAATATATGTTAGTAGTAAGGATAACTTGATATTGAACAAATACATTCCTAAAGTTTAATCATTTCGAAGCAGAAAACCTGCAATTACACTGTACGAAAGTATTTGTTAGTATTTATCCTAGTTGTTTAGCTTATATATTATTATATTTATAAATACATTAAATAACATGCGAATTCTTGTGAAGCAAAAGAAGCAGCTTCATTGTGTAGAGTCCGGGACTAAACACCTTTAAATGATAACTGCTAAATGATTGTAACAAGTCTGTTTATTGCAAATTTTATTGATAATGATAATTAATGATTTGATAAGTGATGCAAATGATAATTATTGATTTTGATAAGAGTATGCTCGGTCTGATTGAGTGATTGATATCGCAGTCAACGCTATACTAAACATTACTTACGCAAATTAATGAAAAGTGGCTGCGGCGGCGGATAGTGCCGACGCAGCAGATTGTACGGTGTTGAGACCGTACACATTGTGTTGTGGAACTTGTGGAGTGACGTTGGCAGTAGTAGTACTCCGCTAAATACAAAAATTTTTAAACAATTTGTAAACAATCATATTTTACCATTCTTAACCTATTCGCCACCATTGTAATGAATCAAAATCGTGCCACTGACGCCAAGCAATGAATTACGCGTAAACAATTGTTGGCTTGTCTTAATTCTATAGCTGTAATGGATACCGAATGTGTATATTTCGTCAATTGAAGAACCATTCATATTAGAAGAGAAAGAAAACAT
>NJDD01000764.1:273789-295746 GCA_002245505.1 Calephelis nemesis
ATATATAATATATTATAATATAGTCATAGCGTATGGCAGTAATGGCACACGATATGTACTGACTTTATTAGTCAATAGCGGCAAAAAGGTTAAAATCGCTACAAATGTCAAAATATTCCATATAAATAAATATACTCAATTAGAATTATTTCTGGGAAGTTGAACGTTTTTTACAATACTGAGTTTTTTAAGAGCGTTTGTTAAATAAGCTAGTAATAAATGTGATTCATATTCGTAATAAAGTCATGTCAACGCAGCCTAAGTGCATTAAATTAACCTCGCCTGATATTTTCTAATCTAGTAGAGGCTAGTAGAGGATTTTACAATAATATTCTGTTACACGATTTATCTTTGTTATTTTTTATTAATAATAAAATTAGTATTAAACGATTACACTTTTTTTACTTTCACAATACCAGCTTTTACTTATGATAAATGGTTATACATATCTTCCTAGGAGTATTCCAAATTTGTATTGGATTCTGTGGGTATAGACTTCTCCAGGATTCAGTATGGAGTTTGGAAAGTTTCTCTGAAAAATATAAAAACAGCAAATGTGAATACTTCATACAAGATACAAGAAGCTTAGTTTCTAAAGAACATACACACTCATACTTTGTCACGTCGTGTCCCTTGCAGGGTAACAGACGATAATCCAGTTTCAAGTATCACGTTCCTTGCAGACTTTCATAGCCGTTTTAACGATTTCGGTCCACTTCTTGATGGACCTTTTCATGAAACAATTCCTGGATTTGGCAAAACCCCACTGCGGGTACGTCCATGCGGAATAAAATAATGACAAGGTTGAAACTTCGCATTTTTTTTGGTTCTTATGCTACACTTACATGGTTAATGGCATCGGGATAGTTCTGCGGTGTAAGACAGAATAATCCATGTTTTTTGTAACAAGCTCCACCTTTTCCCATGAGAGGTACATATCCGTAGCTCTTCTTGCCCTAGAAAATATAAAAATAAATTAAAAATACAAACACCACTGACCACTATCATTTCTATAAACGTAAATAAAACAAAGACAGATGATTCACAACATTTATAGCTCGCGAACTGGGGGCTGACTTAAACAACATATAGTTTTTTGAAATAATCTCATCCTCAAATAGCAGAATAACCTTCCTTCAAAACAATTTTAAAAATTAAAATAAAAAATAAATTCACATGACATGTAGGAAGCCTCTCTGCACTTAATGTCTTATTACCGGAATGTCCACTTGGTTCATTAAGTCTATTTCCCTAAATGTCCATTCCCTGAAAGTCTATTTCTCCGAATGTACACTCCCCCGAATGTCTACTTCCCTGAATGTCAATTTCCCTGAATGTCCACTTTTCCAAATGTACACTTCTCCTAATATCCACTTCCCCGAATGTCTAATTCCAAAAACAAGACTTTATTGTACAGTTTTAATTTTTTTAAGAGGGTTTCTTACAAAGAAAAACATATGACCTTCTTCTTCAGTCAGGATCATTTCCTTGTCATCGGAAGATTTTACAAAAAAAAAATTCGAGGCCTCCACGTCCCCCGTATTGGCCCGGCATAGGCACCCTATGTGAGAATAGGTGAATCTGCCTTTATTACCAGGCAGCTCGTAAAAGGCGAGCGAAGCATAAACCTGTCTCTAACATCTTGACAACTAGGTGAGAGATTTATGCGACGACTCACCCGGAAATTTAAATGTAAAAGGTACTACCGCGTTACCTATTATTCGCGCCGCAATAATCATTGTCATGTTCCGGTTGGAGGTAACCCTCCAACCTACGGTAGCCGGCAGACAAACGCATAAGGCATAACATTCCTGCCTAAAGGATGGCACCAGTATCATCCTTGAAGAGAAGGTTTTCATGTAGCTTAAGTATGGAAATTCAAAGAAGAGGACATTCGAAGAAGTGGACATTCAGAGAAGTGGACATTCAGGGAATAGACGTTCAGGGAAAGAGACGTTTAGGGAAGTGAAAAATCAGGACAATAAACATTCAAGGTAGTGGACATTCAGAGAAATAGACTTAATGAACCGAGTGGGCATTCCGGTAATAAGACCTTAAGTGCCGAAACCCTTCCTACGGTACACTTCCTCAGGGAAGTAGACAATCGGGGGAGTGTACATTCGGTGAAATAGACTTTCAGGGAATTGACATTTAGGGAAATAGACTTATTGAACCAAGTGAACATTCCGGTAATAAGACATTAAGTGCCGAAAGGTTATAAACTACTAGGTCACCGGACAGACGTTGTTTTCAACAAAATAAACTTAATTTAGAAGTATCATTATTTGATGTTTGATTTAAATATATAATTTCCTTAGCAGTAATATTTTTGCAATCGAAAATAACAATAGGCAAACGTATTTCCTGATGGTGACAAATACGTATTCCCTATAAACACCAAAGGTATTGATGGAACAAGCCTCTTACCTAAACATATTTCTCTAAACTAAAAACTATAGTGTTTAAATTTGTAACATGTCATATCCATTAAAAATCGTATATTTGTATGCTAACATAGCGAATAAGCACACGGTCCTGGTGATAGAGCCTACCGTGGCATATAGACACACAGATGTTTTAGGTGCGTCGCTTTACTGTGGCCGAGGCTACCTTACCCTCTAGACCGGAACGTGCACTGTCATTATGGCGGCAGTAACAGGCAATGAGTTGGATCCCTACTCAGACGGCAATTTATTATCAGTTGTCTTGTTGGTGAATGACCAATTAATCTTTGCTCGCTTCTTACGAGCTGCTTGGCAGTTAGGCAGAAGCTCTGTTCTACAAAGAAGACCCAGATCAATGTGGGAGAATTTTTTTTTTTTTATAAAATAAATATAATTCCTAATCTTACCACGCTTTCTTCTTCCAAATGTTGTTCTCCGCTTTCACTCGACTTGTCACTCTCTGACTCGTTTTCTTCACTTTCAGACACATCAGCTTTCGCATCCTCTTCCTCTTCGTGACCATCGAATTCCTATCAAAATCCAAGTCTATGACTATCACATTAATATTTACTGTGCGATTATAATCATCAGTACATAGGCAATTGATCAATCAGCAAGTAACATTTATATGACTTAAATTACTCAGACTAGAACATCGTTGAAGAGCTGTTAGATTGTGATTATTTTTAAACTCCAATGAAAAAAAGAGGATGTTGCAAGTTTCTCGTGTCTGTCTATGCGTGTTCTTATGTGTATGTCTGTTTGTCAGTATGTGATTAGGCCAGTCTCATTCAATTTCACCCGCGACATGCCGCATACTCGAACTAAGAGGTTCAGCATTTTCTCACATTATTTTCTCGTTCACATTATTCTTAATGGTACCTAATGACTAGAACTGTCCTCGTAAGACAGTGTTGGAACTTCGGAACTATACCATTAAGTGGTCTATAAAGCAAGAGTTGATAAGGCTACTTTTAGCTTTGTACATTACCACCTTTGGACCAAAAATCATTTTCGGTTGCTTGTTATTAATATGGCGTTTTTTAATTAACGTACCTCAACAATTTTATCAGGATCTGGCAGATGGTTCCCCGTATAGAATTGCATACCGGGCTGGTTGCTGTACACTTCCAACACTCTTCCAGTATGGGGATGCAATGCTCTGGAATGCAATTTTGATTATCTTCTGTAGGTAAACTATCGGAATTAACTGACTAAAAAAAGCCATAAATTAGTGAACGAATCGAACTGAAAAGTTATTGTGGCGTAGACGTCCGCTAAGGCGCTAACGACTTCAAAAATTATATTGCTAAAGGATTACGGGATCGGTACAATTTTAACATGAAAGTTCTGTACAACTGAAGAAGGCTTAAAAATGACGAAATTTTGGTTTCTCTTTCAAGTTTGAGTAGAGTTATTATAGAATGAAGGCGAGCAATAAAATAACAGCTTTGTTTGGGTTGGAAGGCACAAGGAATAAGCAGGCGTATTTCCTGATGTCAGTAGTGGTACTAGCGATTATTCCGAAACTTAGGATATGGGCGCTGGTAAACCTATGTAGAAAAGAGAAAACATTCGTACCCTTAGGTAGATTACATCTTATTAACATGTTTTGTCATATCTATAGGCAATGTTTGGTACCGATCTGTAACATAAAAGATTTAAAAATTATGTACCTAGCCTGGAATGTCAAGTCTTGTTCCGTTCCCTGTGTTATACAAAAGTTGACATCGTAACCGCCTTTGGGTATTTTCGGCAGCATCGCCCGTAACATCCGAGGCACTCTGAAGTCGAATGCAGTTCCACCTACTATTTTCTTGTCGCCTGGAAAATGAATTAATTTCATTATGCACCTACCTATTAATGTTAAGTCTAATAAGAAACTGATAAAATATGTTATGTTATATCACACTGTCAGTTTTGACATGCTGCTGATGTGCCCTAACAGAAAGGAATACTTACGTACATCTGATAACAGGCAGCAAACATTTTAATGTACGCTGCCAACCTGACAGTCACAACTCACATATCTGAGTAAGATTAATCTATCCTTCAAACCCTTCAAACGGGAACATCTAGATATTCATCACACATATGCCTTCAAAATTTTTAATTTTGACAACTAAAGCGACGAGAGCAAAATTACAACTTGAAACAATGTCTTTTCTCTATTAACTTTGCCAAAACATAAGCTGAAGGTCGGGAAGGGAGGAACGTCAACCATGTTTTTTGTTCAAATTATATACAAAAACAAATAGAAAAGAACAAGTTTGATGAGTTGCCTTTGCTGTAACATAACAAATATAAGCCAATCCTGGAAATCCAGTGACATATTCTAGTTCCTCAAAGACAAAAAAAATCCTAGAACTTCAGCTTACTGATTCTATTGTAGGTACCTGTATTTTTTTTTTAAATAAACACATTTTCATACACAATATTTCTGTAATAAACAATACTCGTCTTATTAAGAAACATGGACTTACGTAGGTGTAAAATTAAATTTACATTATCGTCTGTATCACATTGTAATAAAGACTATGACGCCGGTCTGAACCTTGGAGTAATTTAATCCGTGTTTATGAATAAGACAGCAAGTGTATGTTTTGTGTCAAATATTTCGTTACATAAAAATGATTATTTTTAATAACCAATAATGTAAAAGAAAATCATGAAATCGCGATGCAACAATCGCATGTGTAAACGAATGCCAAAAAATGACTAAGACCAGAAATACTTACTAAAATTAGGCTCATCTGGATGATGTTTTCATAAAGCCAGTGTTTGTCACTGTCATGCGTCGATTTAAAGAATAATGTTCACGTTTACTTGCCATTTTGGTTTCGGATTTTTATTTAAACAAATAGCGCAACTAGATATAGATACCACTGTTTTGTTTTCTTTAGGTAGGTAGGTACCTACGCTTTGTAAAACTAGATATTCCATATTAACATAAATGAATAGTATCTTCAAATTATTGACTAAAACATTCGGTGATAACTGCATCAGCTAACGTTTATCTTATGTAAACTAAAGAACCTACCAGTGGTCAACCCTTCGTCGTCCGTCGCAGTAAACTTGTCAGCATTTATAGTAATAATATGGTCGTACATTGCTTCTGATCCCGATTGCTATAACAATAATAATGGAATTTTTTAAAAAATAATCCTAAAATTTAAATATTTTGAAGCCACATCACATACAGGCGTTTACCTGTATGTGATGTGGCTTAGGACCATTTCTTCGTCCGTCATCTATATCCGTCCGTCGGCCGTCCGCTTAAGAACAGCGATGCCACAGACAGACACAGATACGTTAAACGTGTAACATCCCTCGTTTTGCGTCGGGTGTTAACAAAAGTCTAAGATATTAAAGTGCCCCCTATGTTTTGTATCTTTAAGCCTCTGTTTAAAGGTCACCACTAGGTACTAACGCAGCTACTCGTATTTGTTTTCATTATACAAACCTTACTTTTCTTTCTTTACATTTTGCAACAAACAGATACTTGTCCCTATTGAGAATCGAACCCCAGCCTTTAAGAATTGTAGACAGCGATAGTCATGTACACTAGCTCCTCGACTAACGAGAGTCCAGACAGTTATTCCATCTATCCTTTTTATCAGAGACTACCCAATAATACACAATCATATCTTATACGTCACAGGAAATGTATGCGTTCAAATTATGCAAAATCTTTTAAATACAGCTTATCAGCTCTTAATGGCACGATTTATAAGAAAGACTTACATGACCGGCCAAGTTGAAGTAAGGAACGTTTGTTAAATTGACTATCGTCGGCTCGCTGGTAGTGCACTTCATCTCGATCTTCAGGCAGTTCTCGCAGGTAACCTCGAAGGTGACCTGAGCCATCACAGTCCCCGGGTAACCCTCGTGGAAACGTTCTGACACATGGCTCATGATCACCTTATGCCCAACAACGTAGGAACGCCAATTCACCTGCAATTAGGAGTTGTTTGTTTGCAGCTTTTCAGAAAATTTGGTATTATTTTGTTTCAAAAAATTAAATCAATTACGATAAATAAAATAAATATCTAATGCCTGCTTAATTTTGAAAAAACTTTGCATGGAGATAATTGAGATACAAACATAGACTGCTTTTAGTTCAATTACTCAAGTTATTAACGCAAGAGGACAACTGTCTACACGACAAAGGCAAGAACTGCCTTTAAGATGGCTAGACGTACCTAAGAGAGTGTAGTTCCAATACGAACTGTTATACCATTCAGTCTGACTGATGTTCAACAATTTAATAAAAGAATACTATTACTATTACTATTTTTTATCGGTTACTACGATAATAATACCTCTTTTACTGCAAGATCTCTTTTCTTGTCTGAAATTTGATCTAGATAAATTATTTCATGAGAAGTCATTTCCGAGATTAGAGTCTAGAGGAGTCCAAAAATAAATAAGAAAAGAAAAGAAAAAATATTTATTTGCGGAATATGACTGTTACAAAGATGTTACAAAATTATTAGTAAGTTAATGTTTCTACATATTCTACCAACTTTTGGTGTGCAAATATTTTAATAGTTAGATATTAATCAATTAGTTAGTTTAATTATTTACCTACTATTTACAAACTGTTTATTGTATTGATTAGGTACATAATTATTATTTATGTACCTAACAATTTATCCAATTTATAAAAACAATTTTTAGAATATAAATTAATTTATCCCTGTCTACCGTAAACTACCACCGTTTCCAAACCTAGCCAGACAGGAGAAGAAACGGCGAAACAAACTCCTGCGCATCCAACATTCTGAAATTAAATTAATCATATTAAATATATATAATCATAATATATTATTTTATAATATATTATGATATACTAAATCATATTAAAAATACTTTATTATTTATTCTTATCTGCAAGAATAATAATTTTTCTCTAAAAGTAAGTTGAATACCTTTTTTCGAAATCTGCTTAATGGAAGTGATTTAAGATTATCAGTAATTTGGTTGTATATACGAATGGACATGCAATACACATTATTTTTGTAAATGTTGATTTTTTGGTTAGGCACATGTAGTTTCTCACTATTTCTAAAATGAGACAAACCTAGGACTTCAGCATTTGTATGAAACAAATGATGATGTTTTTTTTACAAATACAAATACAGCCAATATAATATATAAACAAGGTAAAGGTAATATTTTAAGTGAATTAAAAAGGTGGCTTGCATGAATTTAACTGATTGACACTACATATCGCTCGTATACACTTCTTCTAAACTCTAAAGAGTCTAGTTAATTCTACAGAATTCCCCCAAATAGGAATACCATACTGCAAAACGGAAGAAACATACCCGTGATAAACTAACAGAGATGCCTGTAATCCTGACACTTCTTTCATTCTTCTCAACACATATACAAAACTATCAATTTTATTGCGAAGTGAATTAATATGCGATTTCCAGTTACAAAATTTATCGATTTTTAATCCTAGGAATTTAGTACAATCTACATTTTCAATAGAAGTATTATTTAAAATAACGTCTATTTTTTTGGTATCTCTATAATGTGCTTGAAATTCAACTAATTTTGTCGTTGTAACATTTATTTTTACATTATTTTCATTTAACCATTCTGTCACTTTAGTCAAAGCTTTACTTGTTTCTTCAAATAAACCATTTTTATTTTTACTCTTGATGAGAAGTGTAGTATCATCAGCAAATAAAATTGAATCATGATTGATAGCATTAGGCAAATCGTTTATGTATATTAAAAAAAATAATGGCCCTAAAACACTACCTTGTGGTACACCACAGACATTAAAAAGGTAATTTAAAGTGTAAACTTTCTTGCGGTTTCCACTTACTTTTGATATCTCATCACATTGCCTTCTATTCTCTAAATAACTTTTAAATCATCCTAATGAATTACCTCTAATGCCATATCTTTCAAGTTTCCTTAACAAAATTTTATGTGACACAAAATCAAACGCTTTACTTATATCTAAAAATACAGCAAGGGTAAACATTTTACTATTAAGGCATTCAGGTACTTTTTAAACTAATTCGAAACATGCATAAACTGTAGACCTGCCTTTTCTAAAACCATATTGATTATTTTGTAATAAATTAAACTGAAGTAAATAACTGTATAATTTGACATACATTATTTTTTCAAAAGTCTTAGAAATTACTGGAATTAAAGTTATTGGTCTATAATTGTTCATGTCGCACATATCCCCTTTTTTAAATATTGGCTTGACAATTGACTTTTCCAAGCGATCAGGATATTTCCCTTCTAAAAATGATAAATTAATTATATGACAAAGGGGCTTTGATATCACACTGGCAACATTCTTTAATATTATTGTGCTAATGTTGTCATAGCCAGTTGCTCTGATGTTTTTCAAATTATGTATTTACTAAATCATGCTCATCAACTGAGGTAAAAACATAGTTTTGCTATGATTAGACAGATTATGAGACTTTATGATTTGTAGAAGAAGAATCATTTGTATAACAAGATTTAGTCTGATTTATAAAGAACTCATTGAAATGATTACAAATTTCTTGAGCATCAGTATACACAAAGTTATTTATTTTAATTTGTTCTATTTCTTCTTTAGACATTTTATTTTGAAATGTACTTTTTATAACATCCCATGAAGCTTTACATTTATTCGAAGACTGTTCAATATATTTTAATGATGCCTGTTTCTGAGACTCTAGTATACATTTAGATAATACCTTTTTATAACGTATGTAACTCATCTTATTTCCCTTTTCGTTAAATTGGGAATAACAATAAATTAAATACAACTGACGTTTTACTTTACAACACTTTACCTTTAGAAAGCCATTTGTTTTTTATTGGCTTGTTTGACACTTTAATTTGAATTATTGGAAAACATAATTCATAAAATAACATCAAGGTATCATGAAATTCATTAAAAGCCTTTTCACAATTATTACAAG
The DNA here is from genome assembly GCA_002245505.1 of Calephelis nemesis. Classification (NCBI taxonomy): domain Eukaryota; kingdom Metazoa; phylum Arthropoda; class Insecta; order Lepidoptera; family Riodinidae; genus Calephelis; species Calephelis nemesis. The sequence continues at coordinate 283,184 of NJDD01000764.1, forward strand.
TTAGAACTTCACTAAAACTTAAAGATGACAGACATTCATAAAACTTATTAATATTTTCTTGTTCAAATATACACTTTGTTTCAAACCAAAAAGTACGCTTTGGTTTACAATATTAAACTGGCTTTATGTCTACTTGTATACTTTGTGCTGTTTCATGGTCAGACAAACCAAGAATGTGAGTGTCAGAGCAAACATTATATAAATTGCTAGCAATTACATCCAAACATGCAAGTTTCCTTGTAGGTTTCAAAATATGTTGACATAAATTATTATTTTCCAAAATGCTTGTTAAACTTTTATGAGTATTGGTAGATTGTAAAAGGTCTATATTCCAATCTCCACATAAAACAAATTTCTTTTTAGAATTTTTCATGATGTTTTCTAATAGTAATACCAAATTATTAAGAAATATACCTACATTTGAACTACGAGTACGGTATATGCATATTACTATTAAATTATAGTTTATTATCTCCACTGCACAGCATTCAAAAGAGTATGGTATGTGCATTTGTAAATCCAGAGTTTTAAAATGAAGTTCTTTGCATACTAATATACAGGTGCCACCACGACGCTGGTAATTGTGCGAGAAATAAGAAGCTGTATAGTATCCATCAAGTTTAAAATTTTGTTTAGAACCTTGTTTTAAAAGTTTCAGACAGACAAATAACATGTACTCTACCTAGAGTCTCTGAGTTCAATAACAGCTGCTTGAAGATAATCACGTTTATTTAATGCACCAGCAATGTTCTAATGCAGTAATCTAAATTTATTAACAAAAAGCTGATTATTATTATATTATATTTAATGATTTATTACATGTTTTTTGTCTGAAGTAGTATGATATAGTACCTTTTTTTACTGTAGTATCAGGAACTATTTTTTGTTCTGTATGTTTTTGAAAAATTTCTTTCTTTGAACTGAAATAATAGGGTATAGTCCCTTTTTTAAAACTACTAGATGGTAAGTTTGAATTTATTCTATTTAACACAAAATTTTCTAGATTTTGTTTATATTCATCAAATTTAATATTTGGTTTTTCTAATTTTTTATTTAAATTTTGCTTATTTAATTTGTCAATTTTACTATTAGAAAAAGATAAGAATTTATTTTTGTATTCCTAATAATCTTTTTCAGTTTTCAATTTATTGGACAAACAACCAATGTACATCTTGTGTGTATATGTTCCATATTGTTCTATACCAGCTATACTCTAAGTGTGTTCCGCGGAACCCTAGGGTTCCATGATACCTCCGTCGGGGTTCCGCAAAAATTTTGAAAAAAAAATCAAAACACCTCTCTCTAGTCGCTCCGCGGCTGCGCGGACTCCGCGGCCGCGCCGGGACAAAACGCTACCCGGTACAATATCTCATAAGTTTGGCATCAACAATGTTATACTTGTTCCCCGTTCGCTCTAAGTTTGCAGGTCTGTGGAATGCGCGTACCCTCCCCCACGTGACAACAAAATTTACAATGTATCATAGATTTAACTAAATATGTACGTAGGCAATTTTTATTGTTGCAATTAAATAAAAAATATTTTTATATTATGTTTTGCTGACGCTACTTTTCGGACGTCACACCTATCGCCAGCGGCAAACTTAAAGCGAGCGGGTAGTATACTTGTGAGTGCGCAGTCTCTTTGATAAAAGCCGCCTCTGAATTAGACGCTATAGTTGTCAACAAGCGACTTTCGACTCTAACTTCAAAGGATAAAGTCGATATTGTTTACAACGCAATTTTTAAATTTCTGTCTTTGTTTTTGCTTTTTGTTTATTAAAGATGCCGACTCGAGTATTTTCGAGAATATTTGAGATCGAGTCTAGGACTAATTATAAAAGCGGTGATCGCGCGTCGCGCGTCGTCAGTTGACGATTAGCGTTCGAAGCGATAAGTTACTACCTACTTACCTACAAGCTCGCTAGCGAGAAAATAGTGTTCATTGTTTTACTGCCTGCGGTATTCCGTTGTCTCAGTTTTATACATTTCTTCACTGTAGGTACTTAATTTAGTCTCTTATACGCAGTAACGATTGCGCATTGTTTCAACCCCACTATCCTGACGTGTAACATTATAAATAAAGAAGAATGGAACGTTGGCTTAAAGGTGTTAAACGTGTTGCAACATCTTCTAATGACGCTGAATGTTCAAAAGCAGTGCGCGCGGAGAATATAGCAATCAACGATCCAGAAGATGATGCCAAGACGTCAAGCTCGACTGTTTCAAAGATGGAAGAAGGAAGTATGATGAATCTTATATCAGTTTCGGATTTGTTGATTCCAACGGCTCACCTCTCTGCATGCTCTGTAGTAAACTGCTTCCTAATAGTTCCATGGCACCTGCCAAATTGCGCCGACATTTAGAAACTGTACACCCCGAGTCTAAAGACAAGAATAAAGAATTTTTTATTCGCAAAAAAGACCAGTTATTAGAAAGTCAAAAAAATATGAGGCGTCATATTTAGTTAGCTATCGCATTGCACAAGCAGGTGAAGCGCACACTATCGCTGAAAATTTAATAAAACCATGTGTATTAGACATAACAAAATGTATGCTTGATGAAAAATCTGCAAAGCATCTTTCTACTGTTCCGCTATCAAACGATACAGTTTCACGACGAATCCATGATCTGGCAAGCTACGTCAAACAAGAACTAGTTACACGTTTACAAAATACACGATTCGCCTTGCAAATGGACGAGTCGACTGATGTCGCTGATTTGGCTATCCTGCTGGTTATTGTGAGATATCCATATAAAAGTTCTTTTGAAGAAGACATGCTTATGTGTTTACTGCTGCTTACAAACACTACCGGGGAAGAAATTTTTAATAAAATAAACATATTTTTTGAAGAAAATAATCTCAGTTGGAACAATTGCATTGACATTTGTACAGATGGGGTCAAGGCGATGACAGGTAAAACAGCAGGAGCAGTGTCACGAATGAAAAATAAAGCGCCTAATTGTAGTTCCAGTCATTGTATTCTGCATAGACAAGCACTTGCGATGAAGCAAATGCCGTCAAATCTAAAATTAGTTATGGATGAAGCGGTAAAAATAATTAATTTTATCAAATCACGACCACTACGATCCCGATTGTTCTCATTATTGTTTAAAGATTATGGCAGCAAACATAAAACACTGCTGCTCCATACAGAACTGCGATGGCTGTCTCGGGGTAAAACTTTAACAAGGCTATTTGAACTTAGAGCCGAGTTACAAATACTTCTTTTAATTTGAAGGACCGTTTGTATGATAAAACTTGGTTGTTCCGATTGGCTTTTATGGCAGATAACTTTCAAAAACTTAACGAATTGAATTTATCGTTGCAAAGTAAACAGACAACAGTGTTTCAGGCAGTAAAAACATAAAATAACATTCATAAAATAACTGCTTTTAAAAGAAAATTAGATTTTTGGATCATTTGCATTGGTAAGAAAGAAATAGAAAGTTTTACGTTACTCCGTGAGTTTGTTAGCGAAAACAATTCAGAAATGTTTGAAGATGATGTGTTTGAAGAATTGGTCCAATATCTCAGTTCGATGCGCGCATCTTTTGAAAAGTATTTTCGAAGAACACAATACAACAATTAAAGTGGATTCATGGATTAATAATCCTTTTATACCCAACTTGGAAAAGCCTGAAAACATGTCAAATGAGATATATAAATCTCTTTTAGAAATGTCATCAGACACAAGTATGGAGTCACTGTTCAAAACGACGCCTCTCAATGATTTTTGGTGCAAAATCCAAAATGAATATGCAATGCTTGGCCAAATAGCTCTGGATATTCTTCTCCCGTTCCCAACTACATATTTGTGCGAAACAGGGTTCTCTACCTACGCAGCCACGAAAACAAAATATCGCAATAGACTGGACGCCGAAGCTGATATGAGACTCCAACTTTCTTCCATCAAACCTGATATCAACCAATTGATGAAAAATAAAAAACAGTTTCATACCTCCCACTAGTTAGATTTTTTCTTTTTTAATGTTTTCAATTATTGCCCTTGGCGGTGAAGTAAATAATAATTAGTAATTGTTACATTTTACTTTTATTATTCTGATTTATAAAGAATACACTCATAAAAACAATTGTTTTATTGTAGGGTTCCATCAAGTATTTCGCTTCCCAAAAGGGTTCCATGTTTAAAAAAGTTTGAGAACCACTGTTCTATACGATTATCTATATCTAAAAAGGTACATTTATATTGATTGGCAACTAACTTCAATTTTTGATTTAGAAGAGCTACATTTAAGTACTGATTATGCATAATTTTAAGTAAAAACACGTGTTTACACTTACTTAACTTATCTAATATGTTACTAACATTTGTGAACACCGAGTAAGGATCCCAGTGGTTGGAGCCAACTGCTATAATGGCGTAATCTTTGCTACTTAAACCTGAAAAATCTTTCAAAGTATATCTTAATTCTGATGAATTAGCATTAGGTTTAACCGTTGAATGGACAGAGTACGTATTGTAACCTAAGAGTTTGGTGAACAAACCACGTATGCTTTGGTCACCCAAAATTACAACCCTTTCATTAGTTGATTTTCTATTATGTTTGGGAGATACACTTATTGAGCTGGTTTTCATGGGTACACATTGAACAGACTGAGAGTCAGTTACCTTTTGAGATGAAATTTGTAAGTCTTGGAGTTGACTGACTTGTCACTTGAGAAAAAAAGACACATATTTCTATTATCATTATTTTGCCTTTTTAATGATTCTAAGACTTTACTCTTAGGGGTAGAACCCTTTGTGAGTCATTTTCAAATTCTTTGGACCTGTGATGAAATTGACTTGTCCTCAAAGTTTAGACAAAAAAATACTACTGATAAATATATTAATTCTTAATAATTCAAGTTCTATTTTGCAGAACAATCATTATATTTTACAGAATCGTTAATGAATACCTTTTTAGTAATACATAATGCCAATTTTATAAAACTTTTTAAACTGTTGATTTTCTGTCTCCATACAAAAAAAAATTGTCCGCCCATACCTTTGCAACTTTAGGCACAGTTTACATGTGTTATTTGAATGTTTTTAATTACGCTTTAATGCCATAATCCCTCTTAATAACTAAAATTATCATATATGATTTATTTAATAACAAACCGTTAAAGAACATGAAACTGTAGCAAACTAATTTGATGGTCCAGCAAATTAACCATTTGGTAACAAACTGTTTTATAACGTAATATCAAGATGATTTTCTTTAAATTTTGAACTCAATCTAATGCGAAGATGTGACTCGATTCTGATTGGCTAATAAATATTGTCATGGCATGTGTTGAGAAAGAAAATAAGTATTTTAGTGCGCTTGTCCACGGTGAAAAGCTGTTTTACAGTTTGGTTATCAAAAAAGACTTTTGCGATTTGTCGGTAAGTAATAAGTATTATACTTGTGTGATTTATATGAGCCATTAATAATACATTGATCAAGTCATTTTGCTATAAATACCAAGTTATTCCTTCTGTTGTCGTCCGTAAAAACAAATATAGATTTGTTTTTGTTTACATTTTGGTAACAATTCGTTGCGTTACAAAACTGTTCTGGGTAAAGCTAGGTGTACAATAAGTATTAACCGACTTTTTTGATTGCAAAAAGTATGCTTTTAAAAGTATGCTTTTGAACAAATTTTGTCCTACGTCTTTTGGAAATTTAAGAATAAAATGTGTTTTTGATACAAGACGATCAACGAATTGTGCTAATTTCTAAGGTCATTGGTTTTTTTATTAAAAATCTTAAAAGAACCACGCCGATACAAAGCTGAAGTAAATAAATTCAAACAGAAGTTAACATTACTGAAGCAAATCCAACTGCAGATGGTGAATGCACGCTATTTGTGGACGTAGTATCTTCCGGAGCTACTCCAAACACCAACCAAGAAGATTTAACATACAAATTGATATAAATAATTACTGTTTGTTGAAAATACCATTTTTAAGGAAAGGCTGAGTTATCTCAGATATTGTTTTTTCTGGAATATCTATTTAAAATCTTTAAATATAACTTTAGTAGACTAATACATAGTTATCAAAACAATAAAATCAAAAAGTGTGATAATATTTTTGGATGTTGTACACTAAGCTTTACAATTACAAATTGCTTACTTTGGTCCATTTTACTACAATTTTGTTGCAACAGTTTTGTAACAACAATTTGATAACGACCCAACAAATTTGAAAATGACTCTTGTACTCTTTCGCAGAGTTGTTTTATTTAACGGTGTATGCGTAGCTAGTTGTTTTAATAACGAGATACTCTTACTCTGCTCCTCATTGACTTTTCTCAAGGAGTTATTCTCTAAGATCAGATTTTCTATTTCTCGATGACCACTTTCTAGTTGGCATTTTAATAAGTTGATTTCTTCATGTAGATCTTTCGTCTGGTTGTCGCTTATAGTAGACAAGTCTGGTAAGCTACTAACTAGATAATTCAGTGGACATTGCCCGGTTCTTTTTTCTTATGGTGAAGGTACTGAAGTCCACGTCTCCGAAATCAACATTTTCAAAGGTTGAATTCAATTTAATCATTATTAAAATTCAACTATAGCTCCAAACTTTTAAATAAAGATTTAAATTTTACAAATGTACAAGTAACGGTGGCAACGGTCAGTTGGACAATTTCAAACTTTTAATATTAACTTTTTAAGCACTTTACAACAAGTTTTGTATTTATCACATAAACTATGGACAACTATACTTTGTCTTTTCACGATTTTTTTGTAGAAATACACAAATTTTTAATTTATTTTAATATATTTATTACAGCTGATCGGTATTGCTTTTGACAGATCGAGTGTTGCCATAAATTAAATCACACAATTTGAATTATATCACTTTGAGTCCAGCAAGACTGCTAGAAACCATCCCGATTTTATTACCTACCGCGTCATCAAGGTAAACAAAAAACGTTTATCATTATTAATAATTATGCTTTGAAAGTTATACTCCTCTTTTTAGGGACAGCTAAAAATACCACAAACACCATTTCACTGCATACATGGCAATAACCAGCAATGGAGCTTGCTACTAAATTTCTAAATAGAAGGTCCATTTAGAAATTCAATAGTAAGCTTAGGTATAGTGGGTTTCTAAAATATATACCTAAGTATGTAAAGCAGTCACCTTATCAAATCCTACATATCCTCCGTTGTAATGGTGCTGGCCCTTGTTGGTGGACAACATGTACACCCTGCCTGAAGGCTGCACCACCATGGTACCATCACGGATGACATTCGCATACCGGCCTATTGTAGCACCGAAATAAGGGTTTCTCAGATTGAAATACTCTGAAAACATAATTATTATGTTAATTTATATAAGAAAAAATAAAGTATTTGTTGAAATTGTAAGGTAAACAAGACGGATCTCCTGACAGTTATTCTCTCTCCTGTGCCTGTTTAATAGACAATGAAAGTGATAACGACTGGAGCTGGCGTACTATACATTTAAAAAAATAATCTGACTGTTTCCCTTTCTATGTTAGAATTAAAGAACTGTCCTTTGTGACCCAGACCCGACATGAAAGGTACATTTCTAAGTTTTTTGTTATTTTGAATATTACAAAAACATATTATTGTTACTCAAAACTCTGAAATAAAATAAATTGGATTATCTTAGCAAATATCAAGATGGCGCTTTTAAACTTCTATTATCTAATATGTAAAGTAACTACACATCATATGCTAAACGTATACCAATCAAGTTAAGGTTCATGAAAAATGAAAGAGTGAGATAGCACGATTGGTTTCTGTTACTTACCTGTTTCAAAGCAAGTAAAACCAAGATCTTAAAATATCCCTGGACAAATTACACGAATTGAATCTAACCCCTAAGCAAGCTAACTATATGCATGTGTTATGGATGTAAGTCAACGACACTAATACATATAAATACTTAAATAGACGTTAGACTAAATTTAATAAACACACAGACCCGGAAATGCAGTAATCTAAATGCTCATCAATGTCCCCGTCGGGAATCGAACCCGAGCCTCGAGGTTGGTCAGTATAGTTAGGCGTAAAACTACATAAAATTACATATAGGAAACAAGTAAGATCCAGATCTTAAAACATTAATACATTATAATTATTGTACAACATAAAACAAGCACAGGCCCAAAATATATTCTCTCGGTTACTTAGCATATTATACTAGAATACCTACTAGGTATATATTTCTCTATCAATATTTTAGCTCTAATATAGTAGGTACCTACTTCAAGTTTGATGATAGTCTTAGATGTTTTGTATTTTTATCAATTTAGTGTCATTTTAATTGGATACAATTACTATTAATTTTAATAGCAATAGTTTTGAAATATTTTTTCTTAATAAAATCACATAGCAATAAATAGATGTTAGCCACTGATACTTAAAATACTGTTAGATACTACATTTTTGTTATGTTGAATGTAACGAAAAAATGAGATTCATTTCTTTTGTGTCGGACCTGGGTAAATTTTCTATAGCCCGTGACAGTTCTGCGTTGTTTTTTTTAGTTCTATTTGTTTAAGTTCAGTGTAGCCCACAGCAAACAGTCTATAGCCGTTCGGCACTAATCGTTGGAAGTGAATATGCCTTGGACTATCGCTGTTTATTTAAAATATATAAAAGAAAGTGGTGTTAGTTACACTATTTATAACTCAAGAACGGCTGAACCGATTAGGCTGCAAATTGATGGGGAGGTAGCTTAGAACCGGGAGAAAGACATAGGATACTTTTTATTCTGTTCAATTGTGAGGAAACTGGGAAAAACAACATTTTAATTTTTCCCATACAAACTGAACGGGCGGAATGAAGTTTGCCGGAACAGCTAGTTTAAAATAAAAAAACAATGAACTGTGTAGATTATACGACTAAATGCCTAAGGTTACTACACTACGTAATATAATTGTATGTACCTTCTAATGTATCAAACCCTGCGACCACTTCATCCGGAACGCCCTTTTTGTCGGGCACTTGAATGGACGTAATTGTTGCACCGTATGTAATTACCTAAACATAATATTTACTCTGTTATGCAAAGCTAACACATGACCGCGATTTCTTCCGCTCGTTTTTATATTTATTTTTTATACTTGTTTGTTTTACAATTTATTGAAAACATAAAATTCAGTTCAATACGGAAAAATAATACAGTTACCTATCTTTATTATTTTTCTGTTATATTTTTGATGAAAAAAAAAACATTTGTTTGACAACACGAAATGCTTGCAGATCCCTACAACTGACCACAGACAGTCAAGTTCTGGAGTATGGAGCGCAGGCTAGATATAGGCGATATAATATATCCCTAGGCCCTGTAAATTAGAATTTGTGTGAATAAAGAGCGTTTGCAACATTTGATTATCTTATATAAATATATCTCGCTGAAACTCGAGAACAGCTGGACCGATTTGGCTAATTTTGATTTTGAATTCTTTGTAGAAAAGTTGTCCAGGGAAGGTTTAAAAGATATGTGAGGAAACTAGGAAAAACAACTTTTTAAGTTTTTCCATACAAAGAGAGTGGGTGCAACGAAGTTCGCCTTGACGGCTATTTAAATAGGTATACCTAGAAGTATTTCATGCCCATGTGCAAATGTTTCGATGTAGGTAGGTATTCGATTCGATTCGATCTAAATCTTGGAATTGAAATTCCCCCGTGTTGTTGGTCCGGCCTTCCTGTGCCAAGCAGCTCGTAAAAGGCGAGCATAGTCTTACCGTCACTAACACCGTGACATTTGACTAGGTGGTAGAGTTTCGCAGCGACTCATCCGGATTGGTACCACCGCCTTACCTATTCCTGTCGCAATAACGTCATAATGTGTTCCGGTTCGGAGGGTAAGGTAGCCGGTAAACTTACTTTTGCTCGAGGCCTAACATCCTGGCCTCTGGTCGGCAACGCACCATTACCAAGTTTGGTGTCTCTAGGCGGCGTGAATTTCTTACCATCAGGAAATCCATCTGCTTGATGCCTTCCAATGTCATAAAAAAAATAATTGAAAATTTAAAAAAAATTATCGGTTTTAAAACGTCACTAGCTCAATATTTCCGAAATATCTCGGAACATTCTCTTAGTCCTTTGCTACAATGTACAACTTTTTCACAATGTTGCAATATGTGTACAAACAACCAACACATCAGCCTCAGGAGACTGAATTGCGCTCCAGTGTAAAGCGCAATTGAATCTCCTGAGGATATGTCGATTGCGAAGCGAAACTTACATTTAGTTTATTATACCTATGTAACGAGAGGAATTGGTTCGGGGTGTTGATTAAATATTTATATGATTACAGGTCTAACAAAATTATAACACATACCTGAACAGTCATACGATTCTTCGTTCTCCAAGTGTACCTCCTGACGACCTCGATGTTCGTGCTCGAAGCGCAAGAGCTGTTTTCATGTGCGGAACTGACTTCGTGTATCATTTTTGATATTTTGTTTAAGCCGTTCGAGGATTTTTTTCCTGGAGAATGTGAATCCTTTGGCATGAATCCAAAACCATCCACAATCAGCTCCACATCTGGTACCTTTGGAGGCTCCGGTGGAGGTTCGTCTTTGTGCTCGGAGATACTGTCTCCACTCGCTTTATCATCCTCGTCGGCCATTATCACAACAAATTTTGAAAATTTCTAAAAGTTTCAATTTTTTTATCCAAAAAAAATATTAACAAAAATTTTGTTATCTAAAACTGTTTCATTTTTTAATTTGACAAGCTAATCATAAAACTTCATTTTTGCAAACTAGATGGTCAACACTGGCATTATTTATATTCTTCTACTGGCATTAAGGTTTATGAAGGTTTGATTAAAAAGCTTTGAAATTTTTAATACTTAATGATAAAAAGTTGATGGTTTTATCATTAGATTAATTTAACGATTAAGTTAAGACAACATTAAATTTATTTTAAATTTTAGCAAAACTAATAAGTTTATTTATCTATCTGTCAACTGTACATTCAAAGTATTCATACTGTACAAGTCAAAGATTAAATTATTTTTTCCTGATTATGGAAATTATAATCTAATGGCTGACGGCGGATGACCCGAGCAACTTCTGCGTGTTGCTCACGCTAAAATTAAGGCTATCGTTAAGAAGATTAGCAGTAACTCAGAGCATATTCTAATAGACGGTAGTAATAATGTATCTATATTTCTTATATATATTTTTATATATACAGGGTAACATTTAAAGCACCAGCTTAATTATGAAATACGGTTCGGAATCGATATCACTTTGGATCTATGAATAAACTAAAAATTAAAAAATCAATTTATAATTATTTTTATCCGACGCAAAATGAAAGATGCATGGTTTTAACGTAAACAAAGTATATAACTTGTTCCCACCGACCGCAGACGCTTTTGCAGGCTAGTAACGTCATGACTCGTACTAGGTACGACATAGCTTGACAACATGTGAAGCATTTTTGGGGCTATTTTAAATGAATGTTTATAAAAGTAAATATTATTATTTGTCAATAATTTTTAGAATATATATTTTTTTACATATTTTAAGCCATAACCCCCTTATATCAAAATTTTGCTGATCCTTTTAAAGTAACCCTGTATATATTGCTTGTGTGCCGCTGTCCACTAACCTCCTAAACCACTGGAGCGATTTTGTTGAAATTTTTGTGTGTTCAAGGGGATTCGCGAATGGTTTAGATTCTTTTAAGTTGGTTTAGTTCTTTTTAATAAGGTAATTTTTCACTTGCAAGTAGTCATTGCTTTTGGAATGTCTTACATTCGATCCGGCAGACTGCGCTACTATCGGAGCATCAAATATTATGTTGCTGTTGTTGTTATCTTATATGTCAAGCGATACTAAGTTTGTTGGGTCGGCTAGTCTTCATATATTATGTATAATATATTTCTTGTGTGTGTGTGTTTGTCACTGAACTCCTCCTAAACGACTGTAGCAATTTTGATGAAATTTTTTGTGTATTCAAGGAGATTCGAGAATGGTTAAAATTCACAATTTGGTCATCTGAAGGTTCATATAAAGGGAAAATAGGAAAAACACTGCTATAATCGATACGAACTATTAGTAACAATTAATATGTTAAGCATTCAATAAATTCATCTAGTTTGTTAGATTTGGTTGAATTTTATAAAAAAAAAACAGCTTAAAATCCAGAGATAAGTACAGGTGTAGTCACGTATAAACGCTAAAAAGGAGCTGGCTGTTGGAAAAGAATTTTTACCTACTGGGAATTATAAATTTAACTTTTATAATTTCAGTTACTTGCCGTCTTACCACCAAAAAAGGTAAAACCCACTTTTACCATACAATCATCGTCATCGACGTGTAGCACATTATTGGCAAGATGTCAATTTTAGACAGTGTTTAGTTTAACGGGCGTCTCAACTTTTTTGTAGTGAGGCGGTTAATGTTTAAATAAAAATTTGCATATTTTTGGGTTTTAGTTTTATTGTTTAGAAGTTAGTTCGATCTTTCTCCCCGTGTTGGTCCGGGCTCCTTTGCAGAATAGACCATCTGCCTTTCTTGCCAGGCAGCTCGTAAAAGGCGAGCATAGGCTTATCGTCACTAACACCGTGACA
>NJDD01000764.1:295898-343651 GCA_002245505.1 Calephelis nemesis
AAAAAAAAAAAAAAAAAAAAAAAAAAAAATTCTTTATAAAACTAATAGATGCTCCTACGACTACTTCAGTTGTTATGTAGGCCTCTATCCCTATCATCTTAATTTGTTAACATGTTACGCAATTGCTCCAAAACAGATAGACAGACATATAGAAAGGATATTTTAGTTACTCCTAAATAACTACCAAATCAAATTCAATTATGTATGTTTAATTGAAGACTAATAACGGGCAATGGGCCCATGCACATGTCGTAGCACTTAATCAGAAACAAGAAATGTTATTTATATTTTTCTAATCTTTGACGTGAATCAAATCAATTTAATGTATTTTCAATACCATTTAAGAATGTATGATATTACATAATCATGAAAATAGGTATTTAACCGCAGTTAAATAAATGTTTATAAACTTCAACGCAAATCGAATTGATTAATTGTATCTCCAAGGCCACTGTAAGGTTATTTTCTCTTTAGATATCGGAATTTCGAATTATTGCAACAAAGGTAAACACTAAGACAAGAAATATTTATTATAAATAAAACAGTTCGGGCATCATGTTAGTATTTACTATAAATAACAACTAAAATAAGCACAAATGACATCATCTGCACGCAATATAATAAACTGATGCTATGTCGCACCAATACTGAGTTACTCAACTACAATTTGTACATCGTTAGGAAACTACACCCAAAACACTTTTACACTTTGCTTCTCCAGCTCGATAGCGCTCGACTTCCATTTTTCTGTTTCGTCGGAAATAGCTTCTAAAAAGTCAACCTCTTTACACGGCGACGGTGGTATTATACTTATAATAGGTATACCGATCTCTTGAAATGAACTCATAGAAGAAAATCCACTTTCATCTTCAATAAAATTCGCCGATACATTGTAGTCGTTTCTTTTGTCATTTGTTTGTACTACTTTTCCAATGGAGTCGAGGCCAATTTGCAGTTCTTTTTGTTCGTGTTCAAATACTTTGATATCGGTGGAATCGTTTTCTAGTCCGCTGTCAACAGAAGTTTTTGATACAGTAAAGTCATTCGAAATTCTAGTTTTTACATTTCCCAGTCCATCCGTATCGCCGTTGTAAGTGTTAGCACTAGAGGTCGTTTTGAACATGATGGGACTGACCGCGTCCTCTTCAATGGAATTCAAGGAACCCAAAAAGCTGTGTCTTTCATTTTCTTCTCTTTTATAGTTTTCAGTTAATTGTAATATTTCATTACGGTTTTCGACGCAGGAACAAGCAAGATCCGGAAGTTTGGTACTGAGAACTGTGTTGGCAAGGTTTATCAGTCTCGACATCTCTTCACCTAATTTTTGTCCAGTCTCATTTTCAGACACAAGAGACAGTTTAGATTGATTCCTGAAATTTATTGCATCATTGTTAAAAAAGATAAGATTTATGCGTTAGATAAAATAAGTCTGTTTCATCAGCAGCTCGAGCGCAGAGTTACTTAAACTATTCTAATAAAATCTAACACACATTATTTTTATTTAAATATGTCACCCGAAGACACATAAAACATATAAAAAGTTAACATGTGTTAGCAAAATATAATCGGAATCAATCTAGCCATTCTAGAGGTTAGCTGAAATAATCAGGTAAATCTGTGTTATGGTTAGAAGTACCATTCCTACATATTTTTAGTTTGACTTTATAATCTGAGATTTTAATTTTATTTCGTCTGTCTGAATACGATAAACTGAAAAACTACCAACCGAATAATTGAGCGGTTTTCACCACTGCACGAAGTAATTAACGAGAGTGGCTTAGATATGTTTTTATTTAGGTTTCTCGTACAATTCAATTAAAATGCTAAATTAATACAAAAACATATTCTGGGTATCCTTTTTGATATACGGTCACGATTTCGATCCGGTGATAGTTTTACTCGTATAGTATTGACACACACAAGTACGGATGTTTACATTCCGGGCGTTTGCCACATACACCCCATGGATAAGAATCTAAAAACAATTTACTAATTATAATACAATTTATCTTACCACTACTAAGATTAGTTTCCAATATTAACTATAACAATGCTAGCTAAAAGGTTAGATATTTCCGATCCGGTTGTAGCTTTAGGAGTTGGGTATATAGACGCGTCACAAGTACCCGTTGTGTGTGTGTGAAATAAACGATTTTTAATTTCAAAATTTCAATAGAAATAAAAAATATAAGCTTAGAATTAACCTCCATTTTCATATATATCATTAAGTGTAAATTGTATTAGTAGAACATTCAGTTGCGGTGGTAGTTTCTTTATCATATTTTCACGCTGTACCTACACTTCAGTATTGTATTACGATTAGAATATATATATACCAGTTAAACTATCTGCTAGTAATTGTAACTCACCAAATACTACTGCAATCTTTGTAACCATTAACATTGTTGATAGATTTGCTCATTTTCTTTGCACTATGTTTTTTTGGAGGACTGATGGAGTAATCAATAGTTTTGTTAAAGTGCAAAACGGATCGTGAACGTGGGAGATCGGTCATGTTCAACGGTCTTGGCAAGACTTTCGAAGGGGCACAGATTTCGGGTTCCTGCTGTTGAAACTCAATATGCTCCTTCACTCGATTTAGAAAGGTGACTATTTGCTTCAACAATGCAATGTGCATCTGCCTGTTTGCTTCGGTCTGAAAAAGATATTGTTATTGGCAAGCGGTTTTTTGAAATAACAACGACATTTCTAAACTTACATTCGCTCGGCTATTCATTCGCAATGCTTTATAAAAAAACTGCACAGCATAATAAAACTATTGGTGCACCAATAAAAATAAAATTTCGGAATTAAGATTTTCCTTTAGCGATACCTGTGCGAGTTGCCACCTCAGTGTTTCTACCTCCATGTTCAGGACATTCACCTCGGTGTGACGTATGTCTGTGTTGTTCCTTACAAATTTGTCTGGAGGTTTCACTATTTCTCCATTTTGCTCAATATTGACATTCAGGGAAAGAGGAGAACGTTGCTCTCTTTTCTCTGAAACCTGAAACAAACAGTTAATTACTTAAATACAGCAAGATACATTTTTAAACTGTAAAAAAGTGCAGTGCAGCGGCTCGACCGGATTAACGCCATCGCCTTGTCTATTCCTGACACGAAAGCTTCAATGCTTGCGATTGTTGTCTTTGTTTCTAGTTAGCTAGTAGACTGGCATAAGCGGCTTATGATCTAAATAATTAAAAACCGATGAATTATTATCATTAGTGGTGTCTATTGCTCAAGTTAGTGTCTAGCTTCAGGAGCGCCGACTATTTTTTATTTTGTAACACAGAAAACTATTGAAGTTACATTTACTTGATGCCTAAATCGCTAGATGGAAACTCTGGAGCTGAGACATCCCAAAAATACCGTCAATATTTTTTTCATCCCAAATCAAATCGCATTGAAAGTGTCTCTGCTAAGAAGTATAATCTCCAGCAGACCCACCAGTAACTCTGACTCGGAAACAATAGAAGCTGTTGATTTTTATGAAAATCACTGTACGAATACCTTGGCATTGTACGTGTAGAAAGAAAATTGTTAAATTGTAGTTGTGGTTATCTCAATTTAATAAAACGTCTATGAAGTGAGGTAAACTTCTCTAGCAATATTTTTAAAATGACAATGTCGTTTTTTATATGTATGCAATTTTTGTCATGTTCTATATATTTTAAAATTTTCTATACATATATTACAAAGGTACCAATAATTACTAGTATAGACATTAGACATAAAAAAATAAAAGTTTCTAGCATTCTTTCCGTAACTGGCATCATGTCTGCTGACATGTCGTGCATGATAAATACAATTTACACGAAGACGGAAAAACTTTGTAATATTATTTTACAATTCATAATTTAGCAAGTACTTATATCAAGGGCAATAGTAGGTAAATAATTTATTTGGATCGGAAATAAATAAAATATTAAACCGGAAGGTAGGTATATTTAATTAACTTCCTTACAAATTTCATGTAATTCACCAACTTTGTTTATTTTGTAGATTTTGTATTTTTTAAATGATTATTCATAACCAACCAGACCATTTAAAACGAAATGACTTATATATAATGTCGATTTCGACTTGTTCTGAAGCTTTTTATGCGGGTAAGATGCACCATTTGCAGAAGATTCAACATTTTTCTAGGACGTTGATCCAACTGATAAATATAATAAGAAAAAATATTGGTAATATGTTTGTCTAAGTTTCTAAAACTTGCTCCAATATTTTCTCTGCATTTCAGTCCAATGTGGCTACAAACGTTACTCTACGAGTAAATAAGACAAACTTTTCTCAATTCATAACACATTTGAAAAGTGTAGAAAAATAATAGACAAGCATAATGAAAGAAATTCCAATGCAATCCAATTAAACGACGTCGACAATGATCCAGAAAAGCGTATACTTCTTATGGGGAGACGCGTCAATTGAATGACATAATAGTGGAATCGCAAACAAATAACGGAATCTCCGCTAAGGCTTTGTGTGGAGACAAAAACCTGGGAGCCGAGCTGACAGTGTTACAGAAGTCCCACGCTGCGACGAGTACACTTATTGACCTCCATGCAAATAATGCGAAAACTTGGTCGACGCCCGCTACACTTAACAAAGCTCCGTACAGTTAGGTACGCTTTAGTATTGAATGTCAATAATAAGTAACGGCAAATTGAGATTCACATGATTGATAAAACTGTGTATTATTAGAAGAAGAGCGCGCTAAAGGACACTGAAGATAATGCAAAAGAAAATTAAAAATATTATTGGATTAGATGATATTCGGAATGGCAATAATAAGAGGTCCTCTAAAGAAATTATAATATTAATTTTACCCTGGATGTTATCTTCTACTGGGAGTGAAAACACAATATTCTTACTATGTGTTAGTTGAATCTTAGACAGGAACGTTTTTCATGTAACAATTGTCTTTGTTTCTTGTTTAGCTAGGTTGCTGGGACTCACTTTTCTTGTGTTTCGTCCTCTGCTTCAACTTGACTGTTTGTTATTTACAACGGGTCCACTGATGGGTAAGAATACACCGTCTTGGATAATCCTGTAACCATTACCATACTGAAAGCGCTTGACATTGCCTTGCTGCAGGTACCGAAGGTAGCGTACCTGTCGAATTACCGACCATAGAACACAGAAGCAACGCACTTATAACATCTACAGTGTCTAAATGCCGCGGTAATATCTTACCAAATAATACAGCCATATGTTTTTGAGTCAATAAAAAACGACTATAACTATGAAGTAAAAATTTTCATAGTAAATATAAACGGGGATGAACCCTTATGTACAATACGAGTATTAATCGGAATAATAATACCTATAATTTGATTGAATTACGTTTCAGCTAAGAATGCTTTGGATTATAGGAATGAAGAAATATTTCATAAAAAAATGAATATGTAGGTATCTTCACGCCCATATCCCCGAAGGGGTAGGCAGAGGCACAACCAGGACACCCACGACTAGCCGAAGACACTAAGTCCCACAAAGTTATAGGTGGCAAGCCTATCGCCAACCGGGCACATGTCCAATCCCAAGCACCATTTTTGTTTAACAGATTTTTGGAAATACCACTTTATTTTTTGTTACCAGACCCGGTATTCGAAACCGAGACCCCCGTTCCCTGGACCCGGGACCGGGTGTGAATATGTATGACAGTTCATATATAATAGAAAAATGATATTTCATCAAATCTCGAGCAGTGTTTGTATGATTAGGCCCAATTGTCCTTAGTATTCAAAGTGTAAATTTTTGTTGTGTGAAACTTTAGTCTTAAATTTTATTAATAAGAATCAAATATAAACAGATGAGAAACTGTCTGCCAATATTATATAAGTCGCGAACTCAATTTCTCCTTCAAAGTAGATATCTAGCTTTTTCAATAAATATAACACAACCGTAGCTTTGTTATTCAGTTATAAAAGAAATATGTGACTCATAAAATATAGAATGAAACTCGCTTTCTAATATTATAATAGCGAAAATATACCACCTGGTGACCATTTCGTTATCACTTGGAGCTTCTGCTTTAATGTTCGTCTTCAAATATAACAATAAATGTCGTGTTTTTAACGTTCCTCGAAAAAAGAAGATTCTATGTTCGAATCCTACATTTTTATGAGGTATGGTCATTGTTTTCTCTGAGAATCTTTTATTTTTGTGTACTTAGATGAGTTTTTCTACGCTTAAATGATAACTCAAATCAAGAGTAATTACAGTTGTTAATAAATTTTATATTTCTTCATGAAAATAATGAAAAAATATTATATTTAATTTATCTTCATCAATGATCTATATATACTTCATACAACGCACTAGGTATGTAGAAGCGTCGATAAACTTCAAATTTCTACAAAATCAACCTGTACAAGGTTATTATTAAAATACAATCTTAGAGTAAAAATGTGACACCCAACTTCAAGTACAAAATATAACGTCCCAAGGTTATGACCTGTTCACTAGTCCGGGTGTCGTGTTACGTGCTCCGATGTAACCATCTTCGCTTGACCCAAATCAACTCAACGAGATTAATTTCACGTATCAAATTCTGAGTACAGATTACAGTGTATGTGACACTCGAATCGAAGCACCGACACGGAACCAAGTACCAAGGCTAAATGGGGTTCGATTACAAATCCGTTAAATCGGTCAATGGTAGCGGAGGAAAGCATCACAGGTATCATTTCACCGAGGTTACGTAAACTGAGCCACAGTTGGGTATAAACACGATCATTTCAGTAGGTAGCCATGTTTTATTGTTGTGATAGAGGATTGTAGGTGTTTGAAATCGGTTGGTTAGCCGGTGAGGCAAGCCCGTCATGCGCAAGCGGCGACGCGTGACGGTAACATCCGGCAGGGCCCTCGGAAGCAGTAACGCCCTACCCCTACATCCTAACTGACAAGTGTACAATCGACCTGTTAATGGAACAAAGGATAATTGCTATATACCTATGCTATGCTATAGGATACCTGCGGGTTACTTTTTGTTTGGGTTCAACCAACTACGTTGTCATTTTTTAATTGGTTTCTTGATGAAGTTGTTTTTAATGGCAACATTTTCTAGGTTCTACAAAAATTTACATCAAAATGTTACGTTTTGCACTTATACTGTTCCACATACATTTAAAAGTTTATAAGTCAACTGGTTAGGCTTATAATAACATCCTCTAGGCTATTTTAACATAAGTAACATAATATATTAGGAAGGAATCAAAAGGTGAAACAAGATAAGTGTTTTATTCAAATATCGCTAGTGAAGTTCGATCAAGATAACAGTTACTCATACCAACCTACCTAGACATTATCTTTTTTTATAATATGTTTTGTATACAAAAAGCTGAAAAAAATATATTGTACACTGATGTCCATATAAGGGCGTCTGAAACTTACTACAAAAAAGGAAAAAAAAATTAATCAATAAGCTAAAATTATCCAATGTACCTAACTATTAAAAAAATAATACATGTTCATTGTTTACGTCCACTGTTCTATTGTATACATTTTAAAACAAATATCGAAGTCAAAGATGTCTCTAGCACGTTCACAAACCCCGTCGTACAAATTGTCACTCGACAATGGTCTGAGCTGATATTATAACGACAGAAATAGATTGCCTACCAATAAAGGCAAGTTTTTGAAAAACTTCGAAACTTAGATAAATCATGCCTTCTTAGTAATAATTCGAGTTAAATAGTCGTTATCATATTTTTGGAGAAACTAATTAATACACATTTGTCATTAACTTAACTTTGTAATAATTTTTTAAAGAAATTAAAACAAAGTTCCACTGAGTTGTTTGAAAATGAAAATCATTTAAGCATTTATGTTTCATTAAAATACAAAACTTTGTTGTTAGCCCGTTTTACAATAGAGATCCCAAGTGGGAGTTGGACTCATCCATGTCCAGGGTCCCGTAGCGGCAAGTAGTTTAATATAAAATTTCTTGTAGTTCACTTCCACTTACCATATATATCTTAACATTAGGTACATCACAAGCTTTTTTGTAGTTTTATGATTCGTTTAATTTTAGAAGTTACTTGCCCCCGCATTTTACCATTTTTGAAGCATATCTCGGGCAAACTGTTCAGTTTAAAAAAACATGATTTTGGATACCTCAATATCATTTTTGAAGATTTATCTATAGATAATTGAGTAACTATAAATAATTGAGTTTCAGTTATAAATACCCCCAAAATTAGTTTTTTTTTGTTTTGTGTGAAAATCTTGATGCGATTTACAGAATAAAATTAATTACCAAGTTTCAACAGAACATTTCCTAAGGTTTCGTACAAAAGTGACTGTGACATACATGAAGAATCTACAAGGGTTCCGTTTGTTGGACTTTGGCTACGAAACCCTGAAACTAGATTTGAAATGCCCTTTCATTTGTTAATCTCACGAAATAATTCCAAAATTTATTCTTCGACCCCCACTTACGCCCTAGCACTGTAACCCATATCGTCCATATTCGACCTTTGTATTTAGCATAATATACAAGTTATATTTAGCATATTTCCACACCTTGCCGTTAAGCAGGAGCAACAAAACTACAAAAACCGACTTCAACTGTTTTATTAGCCATTAGTCGCGGTAAATGGTCCCAAATAAATATTGTCATGATCCGGAGTTTTTGAGTTGTATTTAATATGGTATCATTTTTCTCACAGGTTTACATCATCATTGATAAGCAAAAAAATTATCAAATTTATTTGACCAGTAATTCTATAAAAAAACATTAATAAAAAAAACAAAGTCGACTTGAGAACCTCTTCTTTTTGTAGTCGGTCAAAAGTTCATTATGATCGAATCAAATCTATTCAAGTTATCGTTTGAACTTTGAACAAACCTACAAACAAAACACTAAAATATAAAAATACATTTAACAAACACACCTTTACTCGCTTCGCTCTCTTGGTCAATAAAAAAACTGAAGAGTTTTTTTTAATGAAACCTCTATTTTTTTATAAAAACCATTTCTGGTGTTACGTATCCGAAATAATATAAATTATCCATTATCCGTATTACTTTTATACCAAAAAAATATTTCATTTTTGGAAATTGAACTTGAATCTCTTTAACGGTTGACGTCTACCCAGCATTCCCCCAAAGTGACCAGACGAAACTGCGAGGAAGAATAAATATTATTATCAGACAAAATGTCTCAAGGATCACATTGTGATTGGATTTGACTCTCAATTGATGCGACGATTGTTGTTAAACAATAGATACGCCATTCTCTTTGTATCTGCAGATAATAAGTGTACTTGATCTGATGCTTGCTATAAAAAGCAATATATGCTTGAGTATATCGCTGAACTGACGGATATTTTTATCTACCGCCATACCTGTCATTGTCGAATCCTGGTTTAGAGAGTAGGCATATGAACCTTCTCCTTAAACAAAAAAAACGACGGGTTGCACTCCGGGAGTGCCGGAAGAAGTGAAAACTTAAATATTAACGTTGTGCATTTTTGATATTTTGGAATGGTTAGGGAATAATTTTTCACAAATTGCTTTAATTATCAGTGTAATAGTACTATCATTTATGTGGTAGAATACATAATTCATTTATTGCGCTATCGTACACGAACATGACAACACGAACATTCGCGCAAGCGCCCTGCGCCGTCTAATAACATAAAAGGCATACATTTTCGCCGCGCCGTAATAAGAGAGGGGGATACTTCCTCTCCTACGCCGCGCCGGCTGTTTACTCTCCATCCGTTTTACGAATTTTCGATCAGGTCACGTGTACTGACGCGAGTTTAGAAGTTTTTTCCCAATCCAATAAAAGAACGCAACGCCGCTAAAGAAGTTTTCATTTCAAAAAAACAATAAGCAGCATTAATCTTTCCATTCATGCGCCATCCAATGACCAATTGAAATTGGGGTTATTTTTTATATATGAGAAGCTAACTAACTAACCAACTGCATAGATGAAGTTTACGAAGCTGGCAGTGACTAGTGAACTCTTCGTACATACGTAATTCTAAAATAATTTGTAAGCACAATCCAAGTAAGTATGTTGTTATTCGGAGTTAACTAGGTTTCTATTTCGTGTGTTACAAAATTCTTATCTTTATTAAATGCAATAGAATTGCACCTCAAACATTTTTACTGGTCATAACTTTGTAGTGTACAATAAAAATAAGACCATATTTCCATTATACCAAAACTTGAGAACGAGTTCATCAATTTCATTAGTTTAGTTTTCTAAGTTTTCTTACAGTTTGTAGATGATTCTCACGAAATAAAAAAATAAGGAAAGTATGTAATAAATATCAGAACAGACTAGTGTTAAATATTTTGTGTTAAAAAAAGATTTAACGAATTTAAGAAATTGTGTGTGTGTGTTTATTAGTTGTATTCTGGTTACCAATATCTAATGAACAATAAGAAAGAAATCAAGACTAATAATGTAAGACCGAGACCAAAAAAGTGCAAACTCGACCAATGTTTTTATTAGATACGTGTTATAGGATTTTTTTATGTTTAGGATTCTACTAGGCCTTATTCGTTTATAACTCTAATGTTACAAAACAATAATCACTGTTTGAGAAATAGGATCGACAAGAACGTTTTTGAAATAACTTTATGTTAAAAATAAAAATCAATCCCCATTTTCCTTGGACACCGCAAAACGCGCGAACGGTTTGACCAAGTTTGCTAACTTTTCTTTTTGTTGTTCACTAATTGCCAGGCAAAAAAAACAGTGTTTACACTAATGTTCGGTTTTTAGCAACAAAGATATGTTTCAGGTTACATTGTAAATAAAGTAAGTTGCAAAATGAGTGCGACCTATAATCCAAATCAAGTTTTCTTAATTAAAGAAAAAGCTCGTAGCTAACTAAGAACAATAGTTTTTGTCATATCTACACTTATCACACGGCTTGGTAAAAACATTAAAACAAAGTAGACAGTAGTAATCTACTTTTCTTATTATTAAAACGTTGATTTTGTTATCAGTAGTTACGGCAAATAAAGAACTTGTTTTTAGTAAGTAATAAATAAAAAATATGTTATTAACTTAATTGCTAGGCTCATTACAAAAGAGTTTCTCTATTATAGGCAAAATTTTATTTGTCATAACCAGTTTACTTGTTTTTTAAATCACAAAATTATTTCCCAATATTTTTTTTTAAGTGTACCTATTAGTAAACGTTTGACTTATATTTTTTTTAATTTGTTTATTATAAAGATGTTTTGAAAAAAATAATTAACAGGGAATACAAAAAAACCTTTCTAATCACAGATCGAATGACTAAAACCACTAATGAATAAATGACCACGGAACCAGACGCCAAAATGTGATTACTGCATTATTTTTGTTTAATTACGTCACCAAATCTGAAGGTGGCCTGTTTATGCAACACAATAGTAAAATTGAGTTGGTGATGTAAAATGTACTAATAAATTATTTTGTTAAAAAACCAGATGAAGACACTTTTATCTTTGTGGACGAGATTATCTAACCTAAATGTAACATGCAAATTTTTCTTATCTAGTAGATAAATATCCAAAGTTGCGTAACACGTTTATGTTCTAAAGCTACATGTAAAGTTTTATAATAGTCTTGCAGGGGTAGCCGTTCTGTTAGTTGCACTTACCGTTCGACTGCAGCTTAAAAAGCTAATGTAACTAGAAAATATTTAGGAATGTTAATTTTTTAGAGTAGAAAGTAAAAGAAACTGTCCAAAAATATCTGAAATTCGATCTTCATCTGTTCATGATTGGGAATCCAAGACTTGAGTTTAAAACATAATCTGCCACCATCTCAAAGTTTAAAGTTTAGTGTTCCAGACTGAAGGATTTTATTTTCAACTTTATAAACAAGCATAAGATCGCAGCTTTAGATTGAGAATGCAGCCTGTTTAGTTTTGGAAATAATAGAAAAGTTATGTAAGATTAGATATCATATTTTTTAAAGTTACCGTGACATGCAAACGTACACAAACAAACATACTTATTCTCCAAGTCCCTTGCGAGGTAGGCAAATAGTATCGCGTAATATATGACATGATCTATTACATACGTATAATAAAGTAATAGTAGTCAAATGTCTAGTCAAATGGCCAGAGCAGTGCAGAGAAATAATTAGATATTCCTGCCTCTTCATGAACAAATTAAAAGCTTAGGTTTTGACAAAGATATGTACTGGAAGCAGTCGTCGAACACATCTGTTTATCTTAATGTTATTAGTATACATTCATTAAATATTATCGCCTGTTAGTCGATATACGTCTATATACTAACTTCGCAGAATATAAATGTTTGCAGTAAAATATAAATAAGAATAATATTAGCATTCGAAATAGAAATTTATATAATTTCAAAATATTCATAATTATTTATTACGAGTAGCTTCTATTTCTAAATTAAAAAAAAGATGCTTCATTGTTCTCCTGTCCAACTTAGAGCCTAAACGCTTTCACTTTGAAAAGACTTTTGATTGTTATATGTGAAATTTTTTGCTTTAGTTTAGTTTTTAGAAAATGATGTCAATTTTTTTTTATGATATTGGAAGGCAAAGAAACAGACGACTTACTAAAGCTATAGTAACATGTGTGGTATATAAAGGTGATGGTTGCCTTCTTATGGATAGACGGTTTTACCATCGAAGATTCGCGTGCTCTTTATGATATAAAGAATACGCAGCCGCAGACAATGGTGACATTTTTTTTGAAAAAATTTCGTGCGTCTTTTTACAAAAATTATTACACCAATATAATGACTACTCCACCTTCTGGACTGGAACACGTGCCTAGCATTGTCTTTATGACAGCAGAAGTAGTTAAACGGCAGAACCCAGACAATTTGCTATACAGCATACTACTACCAGTGGTCTTTCTGGTACATAGGTCACTACCCTTAGATCGCATCTTACGAGATGTTAGATGAAAAGGTTTTTGTTTTATACAAGGGACTCGGACCAGCAAGGAGGGGAAAAAATAGTTTGGTATTTTATATAAGTAGTGTATTTTGTGTGCGAAAAGCACACAAACATACCCCTTTTGTTTGAAGTGCGTTTAAATTAAATTTTTAATTAGATATCTATAATGTATAATATATAATGTAAATTATAATGTTTAATGTAACAATATTAAATTTTTGTGGATTAAATAAGGTTAATTTGTTCATGTTATGATGAAGTCGGAGATTGTTACATAATGTTGACCTCTCACAACCATAGGACCGTAAGGAATACCGACACAGACCGCTGATGATCTCTTACTCAATGTTATAATTTAGTATGATAGGCATGTCGTCTACACTTCTTTACATTCATTGTACAAAGTCGCAGCAACGTCGGCAATTGATGCGGATGGTGGCAATGACGGTAAGCCGCGGATGGATAATCTTCCAGGCTTTTCCCTTATTATTACCTCATTTAATTTTTATAACAGCTTATAGCCGGTTACCTTGAAACATACTATGCATATTTTTGAATGTCTAATAAACGTTCCATTTTAATATATCTTACCCCTTTTCTAAGTTAATATGTACAATTTTACTAGCTAGAAATAATATTTTTTAAAATAACTTTGTTTTTTTTAATTCTATGATCAATCAATCAAATAAATAAATCAAATCAATTATTAAAACGAATCGACATCAGATGGCCATTCAATGTAAAAATCATCACTAACATAAAAAAATAACGTGTTTTACATAAGCTCAGATAGAATTATAAAAGTCAATGCCCATATTCATTTAAGTATTTAATTGTTGTATTAATTAACAAAACTCAAAAATAAAATTAATGCATTCCTGATAATATAAATATAATGTATAATGATGATCCTTTCAAACAATTTATATAAAATATTATTATTACATCAAAACTACTTAAATTCAACCCCAGTTCATAATTATTATGTTTAACATACATAAAACTACAGACAAGTAATTAATTATTCTTGTTGATTAATTTCGAAAATGATCTTCTTCTAAAGGAAGAAGAGGTTCCATTGCTAGGCACCTCCGAATTTTTTTAACCTGCATCGATTTACATGAAATTTTGGAATTAAGCTTATCTTACCCTTATCTTCAAAATCTACCCTATTTCGACATATGCAAATTACTCTAAGGGGTGAAAACTACCCTATTTTGCAAAATTTTATTGCATATATACACAAACGAACATACAAAAAGGCCGCCTTCACCAAAAAACCAGATGAAGCCAGCTGCACAGTGTTTTCTTTCGTGTTCTCCGATGTATACTTTCACTTACAATCCAAAAACTACCTTGCGATTTAGTGGATCAAAACGTAGTTTAAAGGGAATTTTATAAGCTATAAATATATTAAAGTTTTACATTTTTTGAGCCCTTTATTTTTAAAAGGGCAACGTTAAAGGGTTCTAAAATGGCATCAGTCATATGTTAGGGCAAACTTTGGAAGGTCATATCTCAGTTATTTTACAAGCTAAAAAAATTTAAGAAAACAAAATGTTTGTTTAAGAAAAATCTAACTTTTGTTCCTTACTAATTTTGACGTATATCCTATAGTTTCCAAAATTTCGAAAAAAAAAGAAATAAATTTGAAAATTTCGAAAATACGTTTTCGACTTCAATCATATTTTTTTTCGAAACTATGCATTCTAAATCGTACAAACTCTCACAAATCATTGTAAGTACATAAATAAAGTAAAATGAAAATGAATTATCTTTTTATTTTAATTTGGGTACTATTGCCAAGGGTGAAATTGAGTTTTTTTTTTATACAAGAAACATATAGATCGATTTTAATTCGGCCATAAGTCTCTTAGTTTTCATGCTAGAAAGTTCTGATAACCCTCATTTTAAAGCATTTTAAAAATCCTACTTTGAAAAAGGTTATATGCAATTTTCTTGAAAAAATTACCATTTTCCGTTATTTGACGTTAAATTTAAAAAAAATCGATCAAATAATGTGTTTTACCTTCAATAAATCATTACTCGGTTTGTATTAAGTTTAAAATCAATTTAAGGGCACTAATCTCTTTATTTTTTATAAGCTTTATTTTTGGTTCTAGCACTTTTATTGATAAAATGAATAGTTTTTGAGTTGTTCATAAAAAAACGATTAAAAACGTGGTTTTTTTTCACGAAAAATGCCAATTTTCAATCGCGTATAACTCTAAAACTATTGAGTTTTTTAAAAATATGCTAAGAACAATTATTCTCAAAATTTGTTCTTCTATTTCCGTGGCTATTTTTGACCAAGAAAAATTCACCCCCTAGTTGGGGTGGAACTCACCCCCAGGCATAAAACACTCTACGGGATAGGGTAGATTTTGCTTTTGGAGGTATTCCCTACATGCTGTCAAAATTTCATGAAAATCTATGCAGGTTCAAAAAATTCGGAGGTGAAAACCTTGGTAGCTTGGATTATGCGTATATGTCAACATTGATTAACAGAATACTATTGTAGCATGTTCAAGGGCACAAACATTGGAAAACAAAAATAATGGATGACAACTTGTTGCGTTTTCTAAACCAAATTCTAAACCAACATTTATTTACAAACATTCTCGATGCAGTCAATTCTTAATTATTAGCTCGAAATTGCGTAACTTGTTAAGAATGCTATACACTACCGATTTCTTGTATATTGGACGTATTAAATCTGTTGCATAGGTAGATTTTTGATGACTTCGTTAGTCGAAAGTTTACCTACTTTAGCGTCATTCTGATTTAATTTATGTCTCGTGTCTCGTCTCGTGGTTGCGGAGACTGGCGCCTCCTTTCATTAGGCACTCAGGCATTATGAAACAAGCCTTCTGAAGATTGAAAGAGTACATTACACTTTTTTGTAGTTTCTTTCCTATATCTGTTTTGTAAAGAGTATTATTTATGTACACATTTTGTTGACTTGTAGTTGAGGACGTTTATTTCGCAAGGTGTGTCCAGTAATTTATTTTAAGTATACTGACCAATGCTCCCTATTGTGTGTATACTAAGTATTTGTATTAAATACAATAAAAAACAAAAAATAAATGCTATCTGTTTCAAACTTTCATAATATTTAAAAATCAGTTTCAGTAATAAACTGAAATTTCGTAATAGAATTAGCTGACATTTTTTGAGGTCTTAACTTACGTCTTGATTGGAAATTTACTGGTTGCTTACCTTGCTTGGTTGTTATCAATACATGTTTTTACTTGAAGGCGAATGAAATAATTCAATTTTCATAACGAACATTACATAATTTGTGTATATACATAAGGACAGAAACTAAATCAGCAACAGTATTGTGTAGTTCGCAATTTTTACTTACCGTCTGCTTGCTTGTATGACATTAAAAATAAATCAATCAATTAAAATATTAATTACAAGTACTTAAGATTTAATGTTAGCAAATTTATTCGTTTTTTATCACAAGCTAGGTAGAAATATAATGAATAAAATATTATAAAAATCGAAACGGCATACATATTTTATTTAAGGATTAACTTTGAAAATATTTGTTGATAAAATTAACAAGTTGTATGATTTGTTTTAAAGTGTATACGCAACTTAACCAATTTATTTTGGTCACGTCAAACGTTCGTGTCGGTTGTGCTTTATGTACGTATATTAGATCCGGTACCGTATTCGTATTTCCAATGCGTCGTGAGTGTGGCCACGACGGAACCTCCACCGGTGTGCACGAACCTTTATTTCAATACTAATAATCGAAAAATCATTGACCCTTTAATGTAATTTGTCATCGTCGACGTATGGATAGACAAGTAAATTAGACCAAAACAAATCTTGTTATATTGACTATCGAACTACTAAAATTGTTTCACTATGTTTTTATTGACAGAAGCGACAGAAAAAGGTTACTTGGCCAATGACTATTGTTTTATTTCCCGGTCGTAAAATACCATTACCATCTATGGTATGTATAGGTAACGGTTTCCTTCGAACAAAAAAAATTATGGATAAACAGAAATATTTACAAAATCTTTCAAGCAATGATCAAAGTCTAACAAAAGCATATTTTATTAAAAATTCGAAAGTACCTATCAATAGTTCTTTATAAAATTATAGATTTTGCAAAAAAAACATGAACGGGTGTCT
Organism: Calephelis nemesis; assembly: GCA_002245505.1. Taxonomy (NCBI): domain Eukaryota; kingdom Metazoa; phylum Arthropoda; class Insecta; order Lepidoptera; family Riodinidae; genus Calephelis; species Calephelis nemesis. The sequence continues at coordinate 312,955 of NJDD01000764.1, forward strand.
AAGAATTGACTGTGGGTTCAGTGAAGCGTTACTTACTAAATAGACTCCGCCGCTGCCCAGTTTTGATCACCAAATTATAAAATCAAGTCACAAAAAAGAATCGCGTACGTGCGTTTTAAATTACAAAAAAATGCTTTTCTACAAAATTTTATAACCGTAACTATACAGTCAACCATCTAGGTTCCGTACAATCATTTTGTACTCAATACAATCAAAAAAAGATATGATAAAAGCAGCTTTTTAATTATTGTCTGATATTATGATACTAGCAGCCAGTCCCAGCTTCGCACGTGTGGACAAACTAACATGTAATTTTACATAAAGACTTTCTTCTGGAACCGCTGTATCTATTAAAAAAACCTCATCAAAATCCTTCGCGTAGTTTTAGATCTAAGCAAATATAGAACAGATTTAAACTACTATGGTTAAGTTTGTATTCACAGAAAAACTTAGTTTAGCTATGTACTTACTTAGATATTTTACATCAAATAGTAGTGGATGTATCTTTGATTGCAGCCCAAGTTGTTAGTTTCTAAGAAATTTCTTCAATTTTAAAATGAAGATAGGAATTTGAAGTTGTTTTAATGATTGAAAGTTACTGTAATAACTTCTAGCAAACAAAGTCGAGGGAAAAAGCGACAATGTAAAAATACCTCGGGGTCATTCTCTCGAACACACATTCTTGAACTTCATTAAGATAATTTATTTTTGTAACATTTCTTTTATCATAGTTTAAATTATATTTAGTAAACCCTTTGTGTTTGAAAGTGGGACAATTGCATAGTAAGTTTTCTTTTAAATGTTTTGAGGTTTTCCTACCATGGGATAGCCGTAGCCTACTGACATACTTCTCGTAACAATTCACATAACTGCATACATTTTAAGAACTTTATCGCATTACATTAAAAGTGCAAAATAATGTTTTAAAACAATGTATATTATAAAGTGTTATAGCACAAAGTAGCGGTGCACCGGAATGGCCTTTACCACCAACATCGTTAATGGTGTACTTACTATAGTAGCAAACTGTCAACTATGTAGTAATACAAAGCGTAAGTCTAAAAACTAGCATTAACGAGCTTCTTTGAAATCTTTTTAGGTTTACCGTTTATTTAGGTGGTGCCAAGACTCTCCGAAATCTGCGTGTTTGTATGAATGTGGAAGAAGCCAGGCAGGTCTGCCAACATCGTGAGCTTTGGTACTCGATACTCTCTGTCTACAATGTAAGAGACTAGGCGTAAAGATATGTATGTACGTTTACCGTTTATTAGATACTCACGACTCTTACTAAGTATATTCTCTTATTAGCACTTTTGTAGAATGATGATATTCTGCCATTTTTGAAGACACATTTCGTGGAATGTTACAGAGTGTTACTTACTTCGTCTGTCTCTGTTACTTTGATATGTAAAAATGAAAATGTATGTGAACGCATAACTTCCAAACGGCTGGAACAATTTGGCTATTTTTGTAAATTAATAGTGGAAGCCTAGGACAGGTTTATAAAATAATAAAATGAAAAAAACTGAAAGGAAGCTAGGAAAAACTACATATAATTTTTTCCCAATTGAAACTAAACGGTTATAAAGAAATCTTTTAAAACAGTTAGGTAGGTAATCAATAAAGAAAAGGACTAAATTTCAAGATGAAGATTCAAGGACAGTTTACCCTGCAAAAAAATAAAGCACCGGTGAAAATATTTCGTCTTGCTTAGTGCTCTGTCTTCCCTTGACCTTTAAAATAAAATACTATAAAAAGCTATCAACGGTTAGATTATACGAAGTTACGAGCAATCAAAATAACATGGCAACAAGATTTTAACATTATTATATATACGCAAGTTACACACGACTGCCTTCAACAACAACCAGACAGACGTATAAAAAGCTCTATTACTAAAACATAAGCATGCTTTTTTGATAGCGAAGGACACCATACGTTTTAGGGTCCGTCACGCTCGCCTTTACCTCCATTGTTTTATGCGGGTCTTGTGAGTCACATCAAGTTGTTTCTCAAACTTACACTGTGACTTAACTCCATACTGAGAAGTCCGAGTCTAAGATAGTATTTAAAGATAAGTATTTGCCAGTTTAAGAACGAAATTTACTTACTTAAAAGGCTGGATGTATCCCAATTTAGAAAGGCACCATGCATCTTTATACTTATTTTCCTTTTTATATAAAAATTTAATATAATTTTCTTATTTAGCTTGTTATGATTAAACAATATTTGAGCTATCTTGTCAAGTACATATTTTGTATGCCCCCGTGTGATAAGCACCGCCTCTACGCGCGGACTGCAGCGCGGAGGTGCGGTTGCGGCGAGAGTACCGTCCTACCGCGCTGTCAGGCGGTAGTTGGGTAGGCCAATGCACCTTAAGATCCGCTTCACCGCCTACCGCGGCGATACGCGGTGCCGTGTGTTAATCACCTTACTACGTTGCAAATTCTGCTATTGTCACTTAAAAATGGTAGGTGTGGTTCGGTCGGCATCATTTTACAATTTATTTTAATAAGTATTAATAAATGTATTGGAATCTCATAGGCAAGTTAATTTCCATTACAAATAAATAACTACTAAAATCGCTATAGTTAGCAATAAAAATAAAATTAATTGATGCTTTAACATATGCCATAAATATTTCAGTTGCAAATGTTTAAGTGAAACCAACACGTGGTACTGTCTCTGAGATGAGGTCAGTGGAGATATATCTTGTATATTTGAAGGCACATTCAGAGCAATTCAAACTGGTTGTCGACGTAATGTGGAATTAAAATATACTCACATATAGAAACAATGAAAAAATGAATCCACGGTTACTTCTCACGCTATCTGATGTTCTGATACAGCTTTCTCTCATTACCTACACAAAATATCATTTACTCTATATATTTTGGTACGTTTAGAGCTCTGTAAGAATACACCACTACCTGTCCACCAGACAGCATGAAATAAGACTACGTTATAGACATAATATTACAAAGTAAAAAAGAGACGAAGGAATAACCTAATCATTCACCGGATTAGCTAGCACTCATAACGGGCAAAATACTGATGAAATAAAATGCATTTCGTCTGTAAACAAGAAATTAATTTTTTGCAGTTATACAATAGATAGCGATGACTTGAAAATAACTTGAGTAAGTAACACAACAGTGACGAATACAGACGTTGTAGAGGTAGATGTATCTGGGTGCGTCAGAGGAAGTCTCTACCACTTATCACAATCGCGGTGCTAGTGACCAGCAAATGGACAGTGCCAGTTTACCAATACCATGAAGTAGTCTGAGACCAAGATGGGATTTCTTATGTATTTTTCAGTCTTTCTATAACTGAAGTGTCACTATCAGACAAGAATGGCCGCTAATGTATAAAGCACAAGCGTCAGTGACATATTTTGTTCCGGTCTGTAAGACAAGGGTGCCAACCTTATAACAGAAACAATGGACACAACAGCCTGGCCGCGCTGCTTCCTGCTGTGAATCACTACATCCCGTAACAAACTCCTACACTGCATCCAACTCCAATGTATGTACAGATTTTATTCTTTTCATCATCAGCACTTTCTGGAACTCCGTTGTATACATTTTGTTAACATGACATGTATTTCTTTCTCAATACATTTTATTAAGTATTGCTGTTGTAAAACAATTAGGATGTCAAACGACGATATTAAGGTTTTTGTATACAGGCTGTTTCTTCTATGGTACTATTTATTAGCTATATTAGCTATTATTATATGGTACTATTATTACTATATATTACTATATTATTATATGGTACTATTTATTAGCTATATTGGCTATTCCCGCAAACTTCATTTCACTAGTTCAGTTTGTATGGGAAAAATTAAAATGTCATTTTTCCTGATTTCGTCGTAAAAAGTATCCTTAGTAGCCCTTCTTCTGCTTCTTAGCTACCTAACCCATCCATCTTTAGTAAAATCGGTTTAGCCGTTGTCGCTAGTTATAAATAGTGTAACTAACATGACTTTCTAACTTGTATATATGTTTATACCATACCGTTCTGCAATAAAACTATATTTTATAAAGTTGTCATTCAGTAAGATTTATATTATTTTAGTTTTTTGTTTTTTAGTTGCATACCAAAATGTGGTAAGTTAAGTCAGTATTATTTTAATTTTGCCTAAGTTACCAACAACCTTAACCTTAAAGCCAAATCACGACAATGGCGATCATCGAAGAGTATTATGGAAGAAGTACACGGCTCTGTCGACGTATACTAATGTGACATTTGTGTCTAGTTAGGTACCATAGTTTGGTATGTGAGTCTAAAATGTTTATACACTTAGTAACCATGTATACTTATCTATTATAAGCTTTATTTAATACTTTCCGCTACTCTTTATCCAAGCGGTTTTACTTTTTACAGCATCATCAGGGCTTTGAAACGAAAGATAAAAAGATTGTTTTAGTTTAACGTTCAGAGACTGCACCATGAGCTGGTATAGATTACGTTTGGTAAGTTACGTGCCGAAATCTGTGACACTTTAGTTCTAAGCATTAGTTTCTCTTAGTTACCAATAGAGGCGCTGTTCAAAGTTTTCATACAAATAATTTACAGAGACGTTATTCGTAAACTCATGGTTCGGGCACAGTATATATTTGGTTGGATTTTACTGATGTTGATTCTGTCTTCGCAACTCGTTCAAAAGTATGGTCTGTTTTGCAAATTATTTTTTTAGTTATTTGAATTATTTTTTTAGTTTGTTAGTTATTTCAGGAGTAGGCTCATGAGAGAAAAAAATGGCAACATTAATAGCTAGGACAAGAGAACGTCTCTCGGGCCAGCTGGTATAAATATGTGTGTTGTTTTGCATTTGCAAAACATTTAGCGAGCGTGTACCTACTACAAGACATAAAGTTGTTTTATACGTCCCAATGTGCCGAATCGTCCTTACAAATGTCTAAAATCTTAGAGGACTTATAATTGACTGTTAATTACCAATAGTTCAATATATTCTTTAAATAAGTTCGGAAACTAAAACACGTTTACATAAATTTCGGTCCATAGAAAACAATCGTAAACGCATCCCCTGACCTTTGCGTTATTCAATTAAAAGTGAATACGCAATTTAATCAATGAAATGGAAGCCAGTGGAAATGGATAAAACATTTTTAAAAGCACTTAATGATGGTCTTCATAAAGTGCGCCCCAGTTGCCAACTAGACTGTTTCACGTTGGAAATATTGTGGATTTTGTTGGATTTGACTGCTGCGTCACATACGAGAACACATAACAAAATAAATCATCCTGTAAATGTATGAGACTACTTACTCCGACAAATTGAGACCATCAACTTCCATCGGCTTAAAGTGAAAAATCCATCGGCTTAAAGTTGTAAAAGTTGTAGATATCAAGAATAAAATATCCGATTGCCAGATTTAAATTCAATCGAAGGCTCTAAGGCACAAATTAATTATATACTTATTAATTAATACTATAAATAAACTAATTTCCAAATACTGAAATATACAATAAAATAATAAAGTATAAGTGATACGTAAAACAGTACAAGTGTTTCTTCATTTAAAAATATGAATATTTGGAAGTTTTACCAAGCGCCGGCGATGGAAAATATCAAATAAATTCATATATTTTTTTAAAATATGAGAAAATGTGAATCTTTGAAAATTTCTGATTTCCACTACCTACAACAAACTTTATTTAACGTCTTCAAAAAATTAACTAAGTTTAATAAAATACAAAATGTTTAAGAAGGTTCAAAGTAGTCAAAAATTTTAGGCCACGCCGTCACACCGTCATTCGTTAATAGGTTGTAAAAAAAGGTAAAAAAAAATTACAAAACTTATGTAACTTTGTGAAAAATGAAGATAAACAACATAATATTTCCGTTGAACCATTATTCCTTAAAACCTTGTTATTTCTTATCAATAATTAAATTTCTAATTCAAAATTGGTATAAGAAACAAATGATGAATTTGATTTTTTTATTACCTATAGTTTGAGAATGACAGGCTATTTTTTCAATAGGTTCCTATTTTAAATTAACAATTAATGATATGAATATTTTTTGTTAAAATTGATGTTATTTGTTTATAAATGTTGACCAAAATATATAAAAACAGAAATGATATATAATAATTTTAATAATAATTCACAATTACTGATCTTAAGTTAAATTTGAGATATTACTATTATATATAAAAATATGGTTGACCTCAAAAATGCTATGGTTTTTTATTTTGAATAAAAATTACTGAATATCACATGAGATATGAATCCCACTTTGAGTTAACCTCGAGTTCAGTCGAGTTTTCCCCCGCATTGGTTCAGGTCTCCTTTGTAGAATACATAAATCACCTGCCTTTCTACCAGGCAGCTCGTAAGAGGCGAGCAAATGACTAATGGGTCATTACGAACAACAGCAGTGGGAGTAGGCTAGTAGTGATGTGATGGAACTTGACAGGGTAAGGATCCGCTGCCTTTCCTATTCCTTCTGCCCATGGTGAGAGAGTCAAGTTTCGTTTCGAAGAGTAGGGTAGACGGTAGACTTGCACAATTGGGCTTATACTTCGGCCACAAGACAACAACGCACCTACAACATCTGTGGCGTCTTCAGGTCACGATTTTTCTCTTATTAATTAGAAGAGTCGTCTATTGATCGCTATTCTATAAAAAAAGTACCTACGTGACCCCGCCCCTGCCACGAAGGCTGGATCTGTATTTAATCAGATATATATTTTATCATAATTTTAAAGGAAAGTTAGGTTATTCGTCACGTCTAGTTTTAATGTTCTAGATTCTCGACTCGGCTACAAAAGCAGCATGTTGTATATTACATATTGAGTAATGAGAAAAAATGAAAAGAGAAATTCTATTCTATGACCTCAACTTTGTCCATTTCATAGATAGTAAAAGTACTATTTAAAAAATTGAGTTAAACGAGAGTTACAACACTGAGGGGTTCCGCACACCGTCTAGGTACATGTTTATGTTTCTATAGTGGTTATTGTATATACTCCAATATTGTTCATTCTTTGTGTGTACTATATGTCTGTGTGTTTAATAAATATAAATAAATACATAAATATATAAATATCCTGGACAAGTCACACAAATTGAATCTAACCCCAAAGTAAGTAAGCAAATTATATGCTTGTGTTATGGATGTTAGTCAACGACACTATTACATAGAAATGTTTAAATAGATACTAGAATACATTTAATAAACACCAGACCCGGAAATGCAGACATCTAAATGTTCATAACACAAATGCATGCCCCCGTCGGGAATCGAACCGTAGCCTCGCGGTTCGTCGATGCAGTTAGGTGAGTACGCTAGCAACTCGACAAACGAGGCGGTCAAATCAAATACAAAACCAACAAGAAAGTTTAATTTGTATACGGAACCCTAATAAAACAGTGAGAACGCACTGTCCGACATTACAATAATTGTATCGCTCTCGTGTAGGTAGCTAGGTTCACAAACAATAACGGGTACCGTTGGAGTGTGGGAGTACAATGGAAATTTCGCATTCCTCTGGTGAGGACGTGACAAACTCTAATACTTGCTAACCCAGGACATAACATTTGCTTAACAGGAGGTGTCATTTGAACAATAAGTTAGATGAATACGAAAATACTTTCTTCCAATATAATGAATCCTAAAGAAATGTATGTATTTATTCACGCAAACTTCTAAATTCTAAAATAATTCAGCGAACATAATCTATGTGATGGGTTTCACATCCAAACAGAAAAAGTGTCAGAACATTTTTGCTAGTATATCGAGGGTATGGTATAATATTGTAGGTTTCTACTCATACATACCTAATTTAAAAAAAAACGTAATCAGGAAATAGTTTCTAATTAACAACGTGTTTGTTTACAGTGTTGGATGGTAATCAAGCAATCTAATCTAACAGAACCCATATTGTAGTAGCGTGAATTGGGATGTGACGACCCTATCGTTCCAAATGGAATATTCTTCTAATTTAGAACTGCGATTAGATCATGTGGCCATAACGTCATGTTGTATGCGGTTATCATGCCGTCAGTCCTCGCCATTGTCATATTATGAATGTGAGCGAATGGTAAATTAGCCGTTTCCTCCAGATTTACTAGCATTGACGTCATTACACCTCACCCGAGTGTAATAATAAAGGATGTCGTCTATGGTATGTGAATATTCTCCGCCGTCGTGACCGAAGTGGTAAAATACTTTTGATTGTATGTATATAATTTTAATTTGTATATATTTAGTTTCAAATTATACCATAAATTCCATTAACTTGTCAACCACAACTTTACCATGATCCTATTACCTACATACAATCTTCACACAAGGTCCCTTACGGGGCAGGCACAGTGTATCGATTGCCAAACCTCACAATCTCGGCAAAGCTGCCTTGCTTCCTCCACATTCATTACATACCCAAGTATACCGATCAACCACGAGGCCAGAATTTGATTCCCGACGGGGTGTATGTGTGATAAAAATTTAGATGTCTGCATTTTCAGGTCTGGCTGTTTATTAAATTTATGCTGGTATCTATTAAAGTATTTCTAACAATAAGAATCGTTGACTAACACTCATACCACAAGCATATATAATTTGCTTACTAAACATATATAATAGGTTAGATTCAATTTGTGTAACTTGTCCAGGGTTATTTAATTAATTACCCTTTTCACAAAAACAAGGAAGTTTCGCAGACTCTTTTGGATTTGGAACACCAGAGGAATGGAATGTCAACCTTGGTCTCCCCGGGTACCTAAATCCATCCATATTCGCATTATATACGCTACTTCTTTGTCCTACTTATAGTGTTATACCTTTAAACGAGCAATTCTTGTATATATATATATATATATATATATATAATTGGAATCTCGGAATCGGCTCCAACGATTTTCATAAAATTTAATATATAGCGGGTTTCGGGGGCGATAAATCGATCTAGCTAGGAATCATTTTTAGAAAATGTCATATTCGTGTTTTATTGTTGTTGTTAAGTAACGAAGTCAATGATTGTTTGCTTTGAGGTTAGACTTTTTAAATTTTCGTACTTAAATATAATTTTCAAAAAACACAATTTTTAAAAAAACAAAAATAAATACCGAGCAAAGCTCGGTCATCAAGGTACTATAATATTATAGGTATAATATAAAAGTATGTAAAAGTGTTTACGCGATAAAAGTTATGGTTTTAATTCAACAATAGTACTTGTACCTACGACCGAACTTTACTCGGTTGTTTTAAAAATTAAAGAAAAGGAAGAAGTATCTTCACGCCCATATCCCTGAAAAGGTAGGCAGAGGCACTACCAAGCACCCACGACTAACCTGTGGCTTTGAAAAGTGGCTTTGACATATGGACGGACAGACAGAAAGACATAACGAGCCTATAAGGGTTCTGTATTTTTGGCCTTCGACTACGGAACCCTTAAAACGACTTTTTCTAAAATGAAACTCTAAATGCTCTGCATACTATGTGTATCGTTGTAGGCATTGCCGAAATTTACAAAAAAAAACCGATAAAGGCCCAGGTTAATCAATACCTTTTGCACTGGTGGTAGAGTGCTGTGCAGTGACTTGCCCGGATAGCAATCTACTGCCTTACGGCCAATATTAATAATCAATCCTAATCCAAAACTTGTTGTCCAAGATTGATATTTTGATCCATTTTTATGATATCGCTTGCCAATAACATATCTGTGGACAGGATGAATATGGCAATTGGGTATAGGATAGGCCGGCGGATAAGGAGCTATCTAGATTGCTTGAAATCCATCTTTAGAGAAATATTATTAACATTGGCCGTTACCTGCCGCCAAATAGCTCTGTCATGTTCCAACCTGGGTGGTAGGGAGTCGAGACTTGCACAATTAGCCTTACATTCCGGCCATAGGTCAGCTACGCACCTGTCACAACTACTAATAGTATATATAGGCCACGGTTATCTTTTACTTATTAGGAGACCAGCTGATCGAAAAAAACCTACAAAATGTTTACTATAAATTCGAAAGCCTGTACGTCTGCCCTGTAGATTGCTAAACTTATTTTGAAGAATTTTATTTATTTGAAGACACGAGTTAAAACATTGGATTTTTTTAAAAGGTTTGTATGACAATCGTAACTACCCTACGCTGACGAAGACACGGCTAGGCGGCAAGTTATAAATAAATCCATTCATGATTAGGTATGTTAATAAAACAAATTATAATTACATTTAAATCTGCACCATTCGCCAAACAATAAAACTTGGGAATTGCGCAAAACTTTTGCGCAATCGAGTCTTTTGTGTTTTGACAGTTTGATCGTTTCTATGTCATTTTTTTAGAAAATCGTGAATTCTACATTAAATGAAAGTTTAACAACTTGTAGAATTGAAGGAGTGACAACTTCACAGTCTGCTACTTGTGCTTTTAGAAAATTGATAAAACCGCGGAGTGTAAATAAAAAATTGGAGTGAATCCAATTATACTTCAAAATTGAAACTAAAAATTATTTGACGTCTGAACACTTTTCAATTTACCAATGTGGTAACCGCCGATAAAAGGCTAAATTAAGCAATTTTTAAAAATAACCGAATTCTGAATAGATTAATCTTCGGAGCTGTATAGAGAAATTTGTGTAGGCTACAGTTTGATTTTTTCTACTTATAACTAATTGTTTATACCTACCCAATCGCTATGTAAGTCGCCTCCGTGGTCTAGCGGTTCAGTTATTGGACTTGACTGCTTGAGGTCCCGGGTTCGAGTCCCGGGTCGGGCAACAAAAAGAAAATTGGATTTTTCTAATTTCCTGAAAAAAAAAAGTTGCTCGGGATTGGAAATGTGCCCGGTTGGCGATAGGCTTGTCACCTATCACATTGTGTCTTCGACTAGTCGTGGGTGCCCTGGTTGTGCCTCTGCCTACCTCCTTGGGGATATGGGCGAGAAGACACTTTACTTTTTTTTCAATCGCTATGTATAAGATGATAAGATTTGAAAATGTTCTCACTTTCGCGAACAAGTGTTGGTAGGCCACGCTGATCTCCGATAGACCGGTTCTCATTAGAGATGTAAAAGATACATCGATGTTTTATTTGGTAAGTAAATATTGATGTTTGCATGACACGTATGTATGAAAGAAATTGTCAGTATGTCACAGGTTCATCGTGAGGCGAAATTGCTGACAATAAACATTTCAAATATTTTTTTTTTTTAGTTAAGCATATTGCCACTTTTTTCATATCCTTTGAGTCAAACTTTTCTCATTATTATTAAAAAAGGTAATATTTACATATACCAAAGAAAATAATCCATTTGTCCTTTCCACAATTCAGTTTTACCTTCAGGGTTTTCCTAACCAACTTATCACAAGTCCATAGACCACCACCTAGTGGGCCAAGCATAATAATTAGTAAAATTACATAAATTTATGTCATTTGGATTCAAATTAAAACTTGGTACCTACTTGTGTATTAACTATAAATTTATAATAATTTTTGTGTAGTAAGCAAAATAATAATTTAAAAATCTAAATAAATTTTTGATACATTTTTTGAGAACCTTTTATTTGCAAGGGCATTCTTTGCAGAAGACATGAAAATTACTATTCAAGACGTATCAAATAAGTCCAAATACGACAAGATAATGTTGGGGAATTTTAGGAATCCCTATGGCCACCTTGTGATTCCTACATTATACCTATATGATATCTAATTTATTCAAGCATGCGAAATTTCAGCTGAATCAGTAACAGGGAATTGGATAAAATTCAACTTACAAGATTCCACCCAAACAAACATACATACACTGCAGGTTAAATAGCTGCTTGTAATAAATATCGACATCTTAACATATCGATACCCAAAAGCTATGATGTTTTGCTCTTCAAATCCCTAGTTCTAAACTAGATCTATCAACTACTGACGCCAGCATAATGTTGTTGGCATTGTGTAATAGCTATAAAATAATGTAGGTTACTGGTGAATTACCGAGCTATTGTGGCTTAATAAACTTAAACCTGTTATTTATCTTTTTTCTCTTTTATTATACCGGAAATAAGTTATATCAATAACGAAACATATTGTATCTGTGTAAATTAATATTAAAATTTTATTGACAAATAACCTGATAATGTTGTTGAAATCGAACTGTTGTTTCGTCTTTACAAAAGTTTTATTGTTCACCTTTAAGTGTATAACTAACTATTTAATAAAAATAAAATGTTTAGAAGATTTTTTATCTAACGTTTTAACTATTTATTCGTTTTTATTGTCAGATAAAATGATATCTACGTTACACTAATAATATACGGTATCCATTAAAATCCACCGAAATCCACCAATCGAACCGCCAGGCTCGTGTTCGATTTCCGACAGGGGCAGGCATTTGTGTAAAGAACATTAAGATGTCTGCATATCTGGATCTGGATTGTTAAATTTATCTCTGTTATTTATTAAACTTATTCTAAGTATTATAATCGTAGACTAACACCCATAACACAATCATAATATAATTGCTTACGTTAGATTCTACTAATGTAACCTTCCAATTTTTATCATATATTTGTATTTTTATTTATCTAATTACATACACTTAAGTAAAACGAAACCTAGCGTAACTAGAAAATCAGACAAAGGGTTCAGAAAATGTTTTTGAAAAACCTGTGAAAATTTGGAAAAAATGTAAAAATATGTTTTTTTTTCGGAAAAACTGAAAATGCCAAAAATAAGGAAACGACGAGAGAAATCTAAAAAAAATTACTAAAAACAGATGTGTGCTTCAAAGGAAAGAGAATATATGATATAGGAGGGAAAACGCAGACAGTAACTTGTTAATATCAAACCGGATATTTATTGAATGTGTTGGGAATAATATAATAAAGTGAAGCAACATTTTTTAAATCTAGTTTCGGAACAGGTATATGTGGATTTATAATTGCGGATTGTTATGCTTTTAAAGGCCAATTTTAATTGCCAATCATGCAGACCAATACAATGGCAGTGTCTGTACGTAAACTTAAAAAAACGAGTTATTGTTTGCCAGCAGCGTAGCATTATTTCAGTTGATTAAACGTCAAAATTGACCAATTTCCACGTGCTGCCTCTACGTCAGGCAATTCATAGAGGCGGACTCTGGTTAAAATATAGGTTATTACTAACAAGACTACTGGTGGCAGACTGCTGTGCAGCAACTTGCCCGGGGAGGGATCATTCGCCTTACTTATTCCTGCCGCCATAATGACTTTGACGTTTTCCGGTCCAGAGGGTAGGGTAACATAGTAGTATTTACTACGTAGTTTTAAAAACACATTTTCTAAAAATGAAACCTGGCTAGATCAATTATCTCCCCCGAAATGCCTTGCATACTATGTGCATCGTTGTAGCCATTGCCGAAATTTTCAGATAAAATTCAAATAATAGAAATAGTTTTATATTTTTCACATCCTGAAAAGGCCCAGGTCATTTAATATATTTTTCACTGGTGGAAGTGTGCTATGCAGCGACTTGCCAGGGTAGGGATTTACCGTCTTACCTTTTCCTGTCTCCAAATGACTTTGCTTTGCTCCGGCCTGGGGTAGGGACTAGGCTTATTGGTGGACTTGCACTATAGGCCTAACATCCCAGCCGCAGGACAGACAAGAATCTGTAAAATCTATGGTGTCTGTATTGTAACTCTGAGTGCAGTCGTAAGTATCGTCGGCTAGTTATGGGTGCCCTGGCATTACCTCTATCTACTTCTTCGAAGATACGGGAAAGTAACTCTTATGTAACTATATATTATGCTAATGCTGATTTCTTTATAGGAAAACTAGCTGACCAGACAGATGTTCGTATGTCTTGCTAACTATGTGACATTTGTGTAAAATTTGTTTTCATCCAAACCTACGATTTTTCACAATTCTTCTACAGATAATAATTAACAAAACAAAGATTAAGCGAAATTGTTCCATCCGTTCACGTGTGAGGCGATTACCAATGGAAACAGATTTATTTTTAATTATAGAAATACATACAAACGACCGTGAACCTCCTTTTTTCGATATTGAAGTTGGTTAAAATTCAAAGTAAATTGTCATTAAAAGTGTAACATTCTAAAATTAGTGAAGAGCGGTGACCTCTTCGGAGTTGTAAAACATTACCAAGCGTTTTAAATTGTATGAAGTTAAAACTTAAAATGACGGCAAGTGAGACCTTGTGGAGCAAATACGGTCAAGTACAGAATAAGTATTTACTGCTCTGTCAGGAAATACATGTGTTTGGAATTCCGCTCAAAAGTGCTTTCAAATAATTATCATTTTTAACCAATTGTGCAAGGAGAGTAATGTTTTGGTGATTTATTTGTGACCTCCTGCAACTTAGACGGCATGACGAATTTTGTAACGTTAGTAGTCAGTTACATATTTGAACCTTTTTTTATAAAGAGTGGTTCCGTACTTTAAAACACAGCATCATTTTAAAAAGCTGCTTGTTTTGATTACTTATCTTTATTTGATTTAATACTCGTAAAAGGACTGCAAACATCGTAAATGCACAATTTTGTGAGGAATTCACAAATGTCGTATCAATGACGTTGACCGCCTCGTTGGTCGAGTGGCTAGCGTACACGCCTAACTACATCGACCAACCGCGAGGCTCGGGTTCGATTTCCGACGGGGGCAGGCATTTGTGTGATGAACATTTAGATGTCTGCATTTCCGGGTCTGGGTGTTAATTAAATTTATTCTGGTATCTATTTGTGTATTTGTATGTATTAGAATCGTTGACTTACACCCATAACACAAGCATATAATTTGCTTACTTTGTGGTTAGATTCAATTTGTGTGATTTGTCCAGGGATATTTATTAATTTATTTAAATATTGATAGAAGAATACATAACTTTACGGAAATCCATGCTTAAATCAAAATAAAATCATTGTGCTTACTTTTTACCAATTCTAGCCGGCGTAACGTCAGTGCCCGCCAGTATCGTGTTACAGTCTGAATGGTTAGGTTACTCCATTTATTTACACAGTTTTATTTTGACAAGCTTATCATCAACCCGTCAGTTTGTATGCGACAAAAAATATTTTACCTGATTATGGATCTATTGTTAGTTTTTTCACATGTGTGAAAATTTTACTTTCCTAGCGTTCGGTATAACAATGCATTCTATATTGAGGTCTATTTTGTTGTTTTTATATATTTAACGGTCTAGACTCTAGACAAACTTCCACGATGAACCTCTTTTTTTGACCTTTATTGGTTTCTAGTTTTGTAGGCCACAAACATAACTACTGTACGTTTACGTGTAGTAAAGTATTAAGATGTAAATTTTTAATATGCCTCATTGTATTAAAATTATTGTATTTCTGGTGTGAATTTCGCCATAGAAAAGAATATGGAACTTAATACATAATTTCTTAAACAAAAATGATAGAAACTTTACAAAATTATAGACTCGTCTCAAGAACAGCTACGGTTGTCAAATTAATAATGAGCATCCGGGGCTTCCTTAAAGAAGTAATTACAACGTCTTCATACGTATGACCTCAGCAGTCAGCACAAAGACCTAGTTTAAGTCAAGGTTCAAGTTGACAACGCACACTTATTTCCTTGGTGCCTAAAGAAGACGTATGTTTCTTACCATCTAGTTAAAACAATATAAGCTACTTAAACTTATTGCTATGACTGAGACAAGTGGATCGCTGACAATAACAACTCTACCTCCAGTCACTATCAAATTGGTAGTAACAAGTTAAGCCTAGGCTCATCTCTTTTAAGCTGTTGGCCACATAGACAGTTTCCTTGTCTTCAGCAGGGCTCTGTTTAAGGTGAAGTAGAAAACTGTGATAAGTGAGTTTCTGTATTTTGTACGAAATTTCGCTTACTTTAACATACTCGCATACGGTGAAACAAGACAAAAACGGTCGGGACCAGTCATCCGACGCGGCCTCGAATCATTGGGTTTTACGAGCGGCCCAGCATGTAAAGCTTAAACTTCATGTGCACTGTTTTAGTAT
Organism: Calephelis nemesis; assembly: GCA_002245505.1. Classification (NCBI taxonomy): domain Eukaryota; kingdom Metazoa; phylum Arthropoda; class Insecta; order Lepidoptera; family Riodinidae; genus Calephelis; species Calephelis nemesis. Next base: position 328,935 of record NJDD01000764.1, read on the forward strand.
TCAAATGCAAGGAACTAGCAAATGGTGGGGTCGTTACGTCTTTATCATTGAAAAAATTTGGACTGTACTGCGTAACTAAATAGTTTCTGATTTTCGCAACTGTTATTTTAATAACGAAAGTAGGGTTGTTTAAAGCTTTGAGACGGATAGAGTCACGCGGAAAAACAACTATACCACGAAAGTTTATTTGAGTCACAGTACAGTTAGATACGTATCAATATTGTTGAAATGGTTCGCATTTCGCACAAGATGATCTTTATGCATGAGGTTCGCTGAGAGTCTTGAACCCAGAGTCATGAACCATGCAGGCATATGGTATCATTAGTGTTATTTTTATTCAGTTCGGCCTGAGCTTTAAGTAACGCTAGAGTTCATTTACAAGGTTTATGATTTTCTTAATCAAAAACCAGACTTTGTTTAGGAAAAAAATTAAGTATCAAATTAGTAGGAGTTAAGTTAAGTTAACTATGTAATTTTCATTGTTGTTTCTTTTGTTAGTTCTATGAAGATGGGACAGCGGCTAGATATGTATGACTGTTGTAGCAATTTGCATGTTTCAGTGCAAAATTGTGTTTATTGCAAGTTATGTTCATTTCATAAAATTGCTCTTATTGTGTTACTACAACTTTTAATCCAAAGATAATCTGAGGATCAGTGTATTCAAATAAACATCTAACAATAAAACAGTAGGGTTGCATTTAAATCTAGATTCCATACTAATTCCAAATAGGAATCAGATAATGTCATTAACATTTAGTTCCAAAAAAATCAATTAACCGGATAAAATATTGTTATTATTGACTAATTGTGTTCTAGAGTAGCAAAAACAACATATCCGATTGCAATTTTCAATTCGCTTGAAATTGAGATTCATTTTTTTAGGGTTACAAAGCGGAGTACAATATCGAATTAAATTTGATAAACGTCTAGATTCAAATATCTAAAATGCAAACCTGTCTATGTCGGGGATCGAATCCGATGACCGTTGCTGCCTCGCAGCATGTGTGCTAAATCAACCAAAAGATCGCAATTACCCTTGTAGGTCAAGTTACATTAAAAAAAGGATTTTATGTATTACACCTACTCCAGTCGTGTCAACCCCTACGATATAAAAATGAGGTTAACTTAAAAAAAATCTGCAACCAATATGGAAACGTAACAAACATACTCGTACACCTCTTTTACGATTTTATAATATGTATATAGGCCGAATATTATAACAATAAATGAGCACCAGCTGCACCGGTTCAGCAGGCTGGTTCTGCAAGTTAGTTTTCTAACTTAAATGTTTAAATGACATTATAAACGAGTTTCACATTATGTAATATTAAAATACAATCAGCGACGAGTTTTAAAAAACGTTTTCATCAACCCCAATTTTGCTAATTTGTAAACAACATTACGATGGAATGATAAATTTTGACAGAATCATTAGGTTGACAAACTTCAAAGTTTATTTAATAACACGAATTTAATTGCATAACCAACCTAAATATAAGTCAAAACATGCCAACCAATACAATTTGTAACAATTGATAAATTTACACCGCCGTAATACGACCACCCCACCGTTCATCTAATCAGTACATAACGTACTTACCCATCGATTTTTAGATTATTCCAGTAAAGTAGACAGTCAAAATCTTAACTTTTTATACCGTGATGGCCTTTAAAGGACTGAACAAACATTAACCGGTGTACCCATAGATCTGAACTAAATTTAGTTACAAAAATTGTTGATCGATCTGTTTGTGGACAAGCGAAGTTTTACAATCACTTTGGTTTACATTTGACTAGATGGTTTTTACCTCACTCCGATGGTACCATTGCCTTATTTATGGCTGTTGTCATGTTTCGGTTTGATTTGGTACAGTTCTCGGAGAACTTATGAATAGTGTCTTATGATAAGTGACTTAAAAACCTTCTAGTAACATAAAACTTTAAGGCCTCATACTCAGTCAGCCAGAAGAGCCAATCACCGCGCTCCCCCGTTTCATGATTACTATGAACAATGGCGCTCTAAAGTAAACGTCTTATGCGACAAATCACTATTTTTAACACTATAAAAGTAATTTGAAAAAAAGTATAAAAACTGAAACACTTGTCTTTTAGGTATAGTACTTATCTATGTTTATGTTAAATCTGGTGTCGATATTTTCACAATTGAAGAAGACAGAAAGCAAAAGCTTTCAAAAAAGGGTTAACTTTTTGATTTTTTTCTATCGAGCAAAGTGAAATGAATCGTGTTTTGGAAACACTAGTCTAGTAAAGCATATTCATGTTAATCTTGTGTATTTTTGTCACCAAGATCAATGATTGCTTTGTATGAAAAAAACAGTAAACTGCTGGCGTATTTTAGCGTATATGGCCCCTTAAGTTTTTTTATTCTATTAAAACAGTTTGGAATCGCGAATGATGTGCTCTAACTTGATATCGGATCAAGCAAGGACATTCAAGTGAAACAACCAAGGGTAATCCAATTCTTGGAGTAAGGTCATTGACATGACGATTGGAAGTATTTCGCAATGTTTGGATAGCGTTGCAGAAATGCAATTAACTTGATGAATTTTGTTTTGTATATTTGTTGGGAAACTGACAAACGGAACTATGTCAAAAGGCTCAATAACAACATACAATAGTACATTAAGCATATTATGAACTTAGGGACAATCGACACATAGAGCTTTGAAAAATTATAATTAAAGTACAAACACCGACACCATAGTCGTTTATATCTTTAGAACTTGATGTTACATTAATTTTAACTAACTTTTATTTAACATATTTTTTGTACCTGAGTTTTTCACCCAAGTCCTAAACGGCTCAGTCGATTTAGTTGAAATTTTGTATGTATATATTAATTGGTTCCTTAATGGTTGGAAAACAAAATGGTTTGTAGAAAATGCGCGAAGTTAGATAGTATCGAAAAATAATCTGACAAGCAGTAATGACATTCAATGTTTCTTTATATTCTGATACGGACAATGTAGTGACACAAAATTTAAGGTGCTTTTTACATACTGCTCGATTTGTGGTAAAACTATCACCGAGTTTGACTGACTGCATCTGTGTTTTAAAATAGTTAACTCGATCATTCGTAGCTAGTGGACGATGGGGTTATCACATGAAATTCACTCTATAGCCATGCTGAGCATTTCGGAGACGACTTTATAGGTATTTTGTGACAAGGTGTATTTTGCAGTAAAGTATTGGTTACGGCATCAAAATATAAAATAAAATAAACTAGATTGAGTTTAATTGTAAAACGCGACACAAATTCCGTCGCATAATGCGAATTTGTGATGTCGCAGCAAGCGGTGCGTAAATTCTGCTACTATGAATGTCGTCCATACAACCCATTCTATCTTTGCCTAAATTTGGCCAACTCGCAATTCTGCGACTACAACAATAAATAAGGGTCTCGTCACATTATATCCTAACTGAATGTCCAAAATTGAATGAATAAATGAACTTTAATGGTGACAATATAGATATAAGTATGTACTATCAATGCCCAATGGTATAATTATTGACAGTTTGTAGTATACAGAAGAAAAACATATCGTCAAACACAACATTACGAAACAAACGACGAATGCAATGAGATGTGTAAATAAACACTCACCTACCACAATATGTTCGGTCAGTCAGACACCAGCCGTCCGGACCCACAAATGCAGATATCAAAATGTTTATCACACAAAATTATTCGTAATACGTAAGTATATAGAAACGCTCACCCCTCGACTATTGAGTCAAATCTAGTATACAGTTATTATCGAGTAAACAACCTCTCCAAACAGGAACATAAGGACTTACGGCCAATGTTAATAATATTTCTCTAAAGATGGATTTCAAGTAATCTAGATAGCTGCTTATCCGGCGGCCTATCCTATACCTGATTGCCATATTCATCCTGTCCTCAGAAATGTTATTGGCAAAAGATATCATAAAAATGGATCAAAATATCAATCTTGGACAGCAAGTTTTGGATTAGGATTGATTATTAATATTGGGCGTTAGACTTTTGACAGGATGGATAGCTTCTCTATCCGAGTAAATTTACCACTGTTAGTGACATTTAACATAAAAATTGTGACTTGCAATTACATTATTTAAAACAAAAAACCAATATTATTTACCACAAATCTCGAAACAGACAAGACACACATAACTTATTCATCCATAAAATTCATAAACACGAAAGTAGACAAACTTTTCTGTTTATGAATCGTATGTCTGTCTTTTACGCTTTCATCATTTCGATTAAATTGTTGAATAATAAAACAATAAACATAAATAATAAATATCCCTGGACACGTCACACAAATTGAATCTAACCCCAAAGTAAGCAAATTATATGCTTGTGTTATGGTAGATACCATAATAAATTTAATAAACACCCAGACCCGGAAATAACGAAATCTAAATGTTCATCACACAAATGCCTGCCCCCGTCGGGAATCGAAACCGAGCCTCGCGGTTGGTCGATGTAGTTAGGCGACTAGGCTAGCCACTCGACCAACGAGGCGGTCGATTAAATGTAGTATGCAGTTAAAGAACTAAATTCTAACTTTTTTTAAAAAAATAACGCTTCAAGGACTATAATGGGAGATGAAAGTTTGTATTAAATCATATTCCACACTAACAAAGTTGCAAGTAATCAGCTAATCAAGACGTAAACCTGCATCCATATGGATTACCAAAAAAAGCTATCAAGATAAAGCAGCTGTTACAGAGGTCACCGCGGAACCGGTATTTATGATCGCCAGGTTGGAGCTTATGACATCATGCTCGTATATACAGGTCTCAGGAGGCAATGTCAAATATACTTGACGGGCTATTATCATACCTACCAAATATACTTAAAAAACATTAAAAACTGGTCTAGCCGAAACCGAGGAATAAACCGAGTAGGTAATACTTGCTAGTCTGACGGAAAACACTGTTTGAGTAATCCGCAACACTCGACTACAGTAGGACAGCAAGTTATTTAAATAAATGTATGAGTATTAATTTACACAAATTTAAATTATCATGATTAAATAAGTAATTTAATTAAATCTGTCTCTTTATGTAACACCCACCTGTTCACCCGGATTATATATAATATACATACGTGACGTATATTAACAATTAATATTTCATTATCGTGTAATTTGCGTACATAAAAATATGCTTTATAAAATATTAATCAAAAATTAATTTGATATCGATCAAATTTATATGAAACCTTTAAATCATGACCTATCTCTCAAAATATATCACTAAAATCTGTTTGCGATTGACCGAGTTATCGCTTAATAAATATACAAAAATCGGAATAAAAAAACGGTTAAATGATATAGACGAGACTCTACTAATTTCCTTAAAACGCCACTTGACTCTATAATTCACTTAGAGTCTGTGCATGCAATATGATCAGCCTCAAGCTGAAAGGCCTTTTCTGTCTAAGGATTGCTTTAAACTTCTGTCTCTGACTAACGGACGATAGAAAACAATTTAAGTTTTACCGTAGACTTTGTTTTGGGAACTTTATTCAGATCAATTATTTATTTTTCTAGTTTTTGTCATTGTATTTTGTTACGCAAACGCATTTTGGCATCTACCATACCAAATTACTCAATCTAACAAAATTGGACTCAATTTTATATAATTATATAAAATTAGTCATAACTCGTCATAAAAAGTCATATCAGAGTGTTGGGTAAAGTAGTGACCTACTTACTCAAGCTCATTAGGTGAGATTTGGTAGCAGTAAGGAAATATACAATGCACTGATTTCTTCACAAATAAACTTGTAAACTATAATTAAACAAAATTGCTCAAAACGCAACCTATACCAATACGTACCTATACGAAATTCAATTATTACAAAAAAACATTTCACATTTTTTTTCTGTCTATGGCGTCAAGCCCCTCAAATTAAATTTACTAGCAATTCCGCACTAACTTGACTTATTTTGATGAAATTTCCCTTAGACAAGTAGTAGGCCAATGATAAGTTAAAATTATTAATAAACATTAACTAACGTAGGAGTAAAATATAGTTGATATTATCCATAGTCTGCATCTCGTTGTAATAAAGTCTATAATACCAGGTTGAACCTTGGAGCACTTTAACCCGTGCTTATTAAGAATATTGTAACTGATTTAGAACCCAGAACAGAAACCAGCAAAAAAATAACTGTTATAAGAAATGTTCAGCTATTTCAGACCTAGTTAGTAATGTAACTCAAAATCTTCTCCGTGCATTATATCTTTATTTTACTGTAAGTGGTGTGTTGCATCTTGGAAGATAGATTTTATCTTAAAAATCTTGTAAAGGCGAAACAAAGAATATTTTTTGAGCGGAAAAAATAAAATAAATACCCGATTATTTACAATTAACTAATTCATACATTATGCAATAGGTACGTGTTTTCGCTCGTTATACTACTGAGTGATTTTATATGTTTTAGAATCGTTTAAACCTTTAGCATTTACACCGAAACTGCTAAAATATTTCTATTTTATACATTTTAAACCCGAAAACTAAATTTGCATGTTTGGAAGTAGGATATCGTTAGAAGCTAATTGTAAAGGTTTACCAAATTGTAAAACTAGATGGCGCATTTCGCACCTTGACCACAATGTACTAAAAAGTAGTATTGTGCCTTGACCCTTGCACTGGTTGAAATCAAGGACAGGGTTAAATATCGTAGTTTCGAATTCTGACAGCTTCTAACTCTCCAATTAATAACATCAAATAAATCTTAAACAAGATACTGCACACCGAGCTTAAAACAATCTGAAAGATACACAACCTAATTTACCGAAAAAACCGTGGCAATAGCTAGTCTATAGTTGTTATCAATACGGTTAACCCCAACAACAACAAAAAACACGTAATAAGTAATTAAAAAAATAATGCTAGTAGGTAAGTAGGTAAGATTTAATTAATATTGTATATACTTTCGTACTTACTATTCTGAAGTGAAAACTTATTTAGCACCATTTGCGTTTTGAAACTCGATGAAAAGAAAAAGCAATAGAGTTTTGGCTATGCCTCTTACTGTACTTACGTACTTTTTGTGATATTAAAGCAATCAGACCAGAAGATTATCAGGCGGTAGACTTCAAAACCCATAGTTCTCCACCGGCATGAAGACCTGAACCCCCGGTGCGGGAAAAAACCAGCATTGTATCCAACATCTGCGTCGATACAACTGGGATTATATTACATTCTCCTCAGTAGGCAAGACATATAAGATGATAGCACTACGTTTCTATATTTCAGATTTCTTGCAAACGACCAGGGGGGTTACCATAAGCTCTTAAAACAGTACTATTTCAACAATACTAATTGTCAGTCGAGAAAGACAACCTTATGACGTATACCATAAAGTTGCTTATAAATGCAGACATTTAGCAAGATGGAAATAATACTGCTTTAAGCGCTCATGGTAGGGCCCCTGACCTGAACTGTTAATCGATTCTTTAGCAGGATTAAACATAACGAACCAACAAAGATAATCGCAACATGTTTATAGCGCCAGAAATATTATCCAAATACAAACTCTACCTTTCAGTGTTTCGCTTTTATGACATTACGTTAGCCCTTTTACAAGTGGCCTAAAAACTCGGTTTATGCTTATTTTTAATAGACAAGAGAGAGAAATACAGAAATACTTTAACTTGAAACACGTAACTCGATCGCGGATCGTAAAATAAATATCGTAAAGATGCTACCATTTCATGCTGTATGGTGTTTCAAAAACACTTTCTTTTCTTTTTATAGTGCGAGAGATCAAATAAATAGACTGATTTTTTGATAAAAAGAACAGGTGCATTTTGTCTATAGATACTCAAATATAAATTTCTTGCGTTTGCAAATTAAGCATACCGGATCTTTGCCAAAATGTGAATAACCACAACGAGCACTTACGGTATGGCCGATAATGACTGAAAATCCGCCTGCTTGTTTGCCTTCCAATACCATAAAAAACATAATGTTTGAAAAAATACAGCTCAAAACAGCGTATCATGGTACTTACACTTCGTGTAGGAGAGAGTTCAACGCTACTTGCCATACATAAATAACACGATTTGGTTACAAGTGGAAACTGGTGAAGCTGCTGGTTCTCAGTTTTAATTTAATACTATTTTACTTCCGTCGACAGTAATTAACTTATTCTAGGTTAAAACGTACGGTTAAAATACAAATCACCCGCATATCAATCTATTTCCGCTTCTTGTCTTAACCGACCCAGCTACCAATTATTTGAACTTGTGATAGCCTATGACTTCGCTCGTGTGGAAATATATTATATGATCTAACATCAATCTGACGAATGTTTGCTAGTGTAACTATGGTATTACAACGGACTGTTACGCTTGTCCTGTCCGAAAGAACCAGTTTCGATTTTTTGCAAATTAATTGAAAACCAAAAAAGGTAGGGTTTAAATTACAACCTAATCTAAGTAGGTTTTAATTGAGACGGACAATGCATACTTTATCAAAGAAAAATGTTTTAACAATTGGTTATAAAATGCGCAAATATTTTTATTGAAACTGTCTAATAAGAAGACCCTATTTCCACGCTGAAGAAACTTTGTTAGTAAATTATGTGTTGAAAGTCTTTAAAGTAAACAAATATAAAGCAAAACTTTCATGTAGTGCCTTTTAATCACGTTTCATGCCAATTTAAAATACACTATTCGGTCGAGGATGCCATCCATCTATCGTGGATGTCGCACCACGTTGCTCCGCCAGTGTCGGGGGAGTGCAACTATCAGACAGACAGAGAGGCAGACAGGAGCGTCGCCAGCTGATTGCGTAGAGAGGGGCAAGTCGATAGGGACATTTATAAAGCACTAATTGTAGGTTAAGTCGGGAGCCTCATGCCTTCGACTTTTTGACTTGCCTTTAATTTCCCGCTTAAATAATAGCCAAGTAATAGTAAAAGTACTAGGAAAATCGATTAAGCAAAAAATTAAAACTGTTTGCTTTATACTCAATATGAGTATAAAGCAAACAGTGTTAGTTTTTTGAATCTCTAGGGGAAGGCAGCTGCCCCTCTAGCCCCCCACCTCCTTTGGCGATGCCCTTGGAGGCAGACGTTTGTGTTTTGAACGTATTTGAATAAGAGTAATTCTGTGTGGAGAAATAGCTTTCGTAGAGTCTTATCTGCTTCAAATTAAATGTATTAGTACCTACCTATATGGTAACTACATTTATACTACATACATAATAAGAATGTCAACAGTATGTAGTATAAATTATTAGTAAGATTAGTGCTTATTAGTATGTATTTATTACTACATACTAATAAGTGCTAATAGCTACTGTATAACAAACATGTAATTCGTTTATGTTGTTTTGTTATATATTGTTTAATTTATTATTCCAAACATATAATTCCTGTAATTTATGTTATTACCAACTGTCCCAGCGAATTTTGTATGGTTATATAATAATTTACATTAGAATTCATATTTAACTTAAAGATAAAGGTACAGATGAAAAGTACATTTTAAGGAATCTGTTTCATGTTAACTTACTATTACAAGTTGTAGCATCACACAACAAAACAAACAAACAATCAGGTTGCAATATGTGTAATACCTATCTTTGGTTTAATAATATACCTAACCTTAATTTTTTCAGAATTTATTGAATGTTTAAATTGTATTTTAAAATTGTGTAATATATAGACAAGTAAACCGTAAGTTAAAATACCTATTTAGAATGCAAATGTTAAGTTGTTACAAACTATCCAACCGTAAACACACGTGCAATTACGTAGTTTCCGTGATCCAAGCAAATGGTAGATGATGATCACGCTACTGACGGCAGATGCTGATTTATGGAACGGAAATCGTGTTAACCTCCTTTATTTATCCTGGTCCGCTTCATTGGTTCAGTGCTTAGTATACCCGCATGTCGTTGGGGCACAGTATCAATTCTGAAGTTATGTATGTAATGAACGTTTGGAATATATATTAACTATCGAAAATATTAGAAACAAAAAATCATTTTCTTTTTAAGTAAATCAGATACGTGTATTTACTATCGTATTCCATCGGCCAGGGTATTGAGTAAAGTAATTTACACAAAAGACTTTTTTAAACTTTCTTACCCTCAAGCTTAACACATTGATCTATGATGTTTTTGAGCCTAGCTTCTGTATATGAATATTATGCAACTAGCACTGTATGAACAATTCTCAGTGAATTTGTAACTTTTAACAATAACAACAATGTAATAGGATTTATTGCTAAAAGTTACAATTTTACTGAGAGTTGTTAAACGGTAAAACGGTGAAACGGTAGAGAAGCCGATAAATTTATTTTTATATATCATTGGGTTCAAACAAAATTGGCCAGAAACAAATCTGTTCAGTAGTGTTTGCATAAAAAGCGGACAAACCTAAAAAATTGACGGTCCTCATTTTGGATTTTTTAAGTAAAACAATCGCTGTTTTTAAATAATATTTCATTAATAAATACAGTTTTGTTAATCATTTACTATATGTGTAATCTATCTGTTGCCCGTAACTGCATACACAAGTTCAATTAACTGTCCGTGGCTAATGGACAAAAGACTTTGCCGGACAACCTGGACTACCAACTACTACTACACTAAATTAGGTAAATAGCCGTTCAATTGCACTTGCAGGAAAATTAACCTAAAATCGACAAAAAAGTGTATCTTCCTCGTTTTGGCTCAAAAATATATCATGAACAGGCTTAGTTTATTATATTATATAATAAGATTTTATACTGTTATAAGCCATCAGCAGCATTTTTTGCTTAAATTTTTGTTGTTTAGCTTCGCCAATTCGTTTACTTTTTTACATTATGTTGTCTATTGACGGCGACTCAGCTTTCCACGTGTTTTCCACAAACTTAAACGGATTCATACCTCACCACTAAGTTATATAAGGCCGAAAATAATCCTGATTTAAGAATCCTCGAAAGTGCTTTGAGGCGCTTAATATTAATTGACAGTAATCTATATTGATACTTTAATATTTTGCGATGTAAAAGACTCTGAGTTTTATGTTGCAGAAAAATAGTTTTTAGCTACACTTCTTTTTCAAGCGTAAAGAGTTATGCGCGATTTTTATAAAATGAAATCGTTGAAATAATAATGAAGATGTAAAATAACGAAGGTCTGATTCATTTATCACGCGGCCAACGAACTTACATAAATTGGTAAGCTTTAGATAACGCTTTTTAATTAAGAACATAAATTAAAGCCTTTACTTCTAAATTATTTGTTACTTATGTGAAGTTCAACGTCCCAGCGCTTAGCACCAGAGAACCAGGCAAGTGCCATATTTGCCGGTAGAATAGATAAAGCCTAATTTTCCATGAGGCAACGCACGTTTTTTTTTCATAATAGAGGAATTGAAGTCCCGATTCTAAAAAAAACGTGTTAACGGTGTGGAAAACTGAAGATAGAATTTTAAGCCCCTTGTGTAGTTTCTTCTACCCGCTACCCTCGATACAAGAACACAGCAAGGGCAAAAACTAAGGTTCTGGCGGCAGGAAAAGACAAACATAGAAATATTCATTAAATTTTACTATGCTTACGGCCTTGCACAAATCATGTTAAGATTGTAGATAGTGGCTCAGGTTATACGGCTTCATGTATTGCAAATATTTTTGTAAGATAAATTTGGAGTAATGTCGGCTGTTGTTAATTGTACTTATTTTGTTTTGTAAGATGTAGCTATTAGACCGTTCTAATATTTTAATTGCTACCACAATATATTTAATTCTTTTTATCTTTCACTTGTTATTGTTTGAGCACTAGCCAAATCCCGAACGAATCAGCGTTTAAAATTAAACTCCCACGATATTTGCTTCAGGATGAAGAGAGTCTAGACTCTAGGTGTGTCCGTAAGCTCACTAAGGCGAATGACTGTAACGACCCCACCGCTACTTCGTAGAGCATAATTCAGTAATTCAGATTACAGCACTGGCCGGTAGTGCAGTCAGTGGTAGAGTTTGGGAATGACTCTCCCGAACGACTGATCTTTTTCTACTAATTATACGAAATTCTTGTACAAAAAGTCTGAAGACGGGAGGTTTCGGATGGCAATGTACAAAAGTGTAACTACTTAGTAACACGTTCGCTACCAACCCCGCACAGGTGCGGCCTCGTGTCTTAGTAAATCCATAGACTCAATTTGGTGCCGGCATCGGACCAAACACAGTATTTTTGGATCGGCAACGCGAAGTTTTTAAATATTCGACTGTTTTTTGTTTTTCGTATGTTTGACAGTTGAGTTTTTACATACAAACAACTATCAAGAAATAACTAAGTGTATTAGGTGCATTTTTGAATGGTCTTAAAAAAGTAAGATTTAATTTTTTTGAGAGATGTGGAGAATAATTTTACAAGATCTATTAATGTTTATGTTGAATTTGCAGAAATAAACGTTGATGGTGATTTGTGCTAAAACGAAGGCAAGAATTGGCAAGATGGAAACCGATGGAAACTGGGTGGAAACCGGTCAACTTCTGGAAGCTGCGATTTTTCCTTGATTGTGCGTTCTCTAATTCATTCTTTTTGCTTACGATCTCGAAACAGCATATTAATTTTCGGGCTCCCAACCATTCACTGGGAATGAGAATTCCATCCTAACCGATGCAATACAGTTAACTAATCACTTAAAACTATACTAAAGATAATATACGTATTTATATATAATAACAATAACAATTTTAGCTAAACACTTCTAAAGTAGATCACACAAAAAAGTTTGGTCTCCCAATTATTTACAAATTTATCAAGTGGCAGCGAACCTGTTGAGTTTCGTCGAAAAAGATTTTATGTAGATACGAGCCCGGACAAACATATTTTCTTATGCTGAGCTGCGTGCTTGTAATATGTAATTAGGTTTGTATGTACGGGATAGTTGTTACGTCAAATATAATGGCAGCAGTAAAAGCCCCCGTCCCGGATGTACGGCGACGGTTGAGTGCCGCCGAGGCGAGCACCTTTTGACCCGCTGCACCTGTCCACTGTTCCAACTGATAGCATTCTTCGCCCTCACTTGACTTTTACGCTGCGGTAAATTATCATCAGCAGTTGATATTTTCCTGCCGGTAAAACTTACTTTTTTTACTTTTTGCTAATACTTAATGAGTATGTAACTCTGTTATTCTATAAATCACAAAAATCGGTTCAGTCATTTTCAAGCTACATTTGACGCATACTTGTCCCTTTTATGTGTACATATACAGTGAAACCTGGATATGAAGGCTGAAGAGATCTACATTTTTTATCACGTAAAAAGGCCTACGTATACTCGTTTCCCGTAATAGGTTAATATGAGAGCTGTATTATACGAGTATAGCGGGTTGAAACAAATCAAGTAGGAAGTAATTGGATTGTTAGTAAACAAATCTAAATGATCCCACTTATACGGGCTATGAAACTACAAAGTTAAATTATTCACATTCACATTATTCACGTTATAAAGTCTATTAATATAATAGGTTAAGCATAAAAAAAATCAAGCCTCAACCTTTTTTGTAGCAAAGGCAGGAAACTCAATTCTCCAGAAGCGCAAAAACAATTAGACTTAAAATTAGCTCGACTTTATTAAACGATCACTTAGACTCATATCATCTCATAACTCCCCTCTGGTCAACTTACATTTTTCAATGTTTAAGGTAATATGATTTATTTTATTATGAGTTAATTCTTTATTTATGTACCGTCAGTAAATAACAACCATATACTAAACGTTAAAATGAAACAGACTTATTTATCGTTTGTTATAAAGACCTAATTATATTGTAAAAAGTGTAAAAAAATTTAAAAGTCATTTTATAGGCCGCTTCGGGGTCTGCACAATGGGGGAGGGGGCGCAAATATCCACCGAGATGCAGCCTGACATAGTGTGCGTTGCTTCATACAAAATGCATGAAAGCGAGCTAGGCGGATTATTGTGGTGCGAAGAGACCCGTTATAGACCATTTAAATTTACGCTTTTCTTTAATCGACATCGGTCGATATCAAACATTTAAATGGTATTCCTACGAAGTGTGAAGTGGCAAATGTTTTATTTCGTTCTTCGTACTTACATAATTTATAATCTTAAATAACCTATTATATGGGAATAGCTGCAAACTAAGAGATAAAAATTAAAAGTGTTTATTAAAATAAATGCTATTTTTACACTTCACTTTTTTAGCTGATATCTTCCTGAAATCTGTAGCAATCCTGGTATGGATCAGATTCAGAGTATGTTTTTTACGAGGATCATACAATTGCTTGATACTTGTGTCTATCAGAATCGCGGTCACACACTGAGAAGGTAGATTAGCGTCCTTGTATTTTGCTTCATTATTCAAGTACATCTTATAATGCAACTAAACTTGACAGATGAGTATTGTCTTAAAATCAGTTTGGACAATCGTATGTTTTTTTGTTAGGGAACTTTCCGAGAAACTACAGAATAAATACCAAATATCCTCAGCTTCTCACAGCAAGCAAGCAATCAAGGTGATAAGCAGCTCAGGAAACAATGGTGCTCGTTATCTCCCTTTCATATCGTGCGTTCTACTCACAATGGGAGTGGGTACTTCCGCCATACTAATTGTACTCGCACCCCGTCTGTTGCGGATGGTACCACCGTGAATAATTTATGCACAGACGATAACAATACGAAGATACATGATAACTTATATCGGTATCCGTTCAAGTGTTGGTACGT
>NJDD01000764.1:347372-361232 GCA_002245505.1 Calephelis nemesis
ATAGGGTATTTTATTTACATCCTATGCTATCATCTGATGTATCATCTGATAAAGCTGTGGTGCAAAGTAACTCTATCGTATTTGTCTAGATCGTTTTCAGAATTTTTAGATTTTATTAAATGACAAAGATCTGACTGGTCTTAAGTTTCAGACGATGGATAAAATAGTAAAACATAATGAAATTGCCTCCTCTTCTTTAATCCCGGCGAGAGTTAGGATGTGACATCTTAATTTTTCTTCTTTACCCTACTTGGTCGAGCGTATCGTCCTAAGTATGATTATTGACTCTCAGATCCTCATTAACAACGTCAACCAACACTCTCTAGGCCTTCCACAAGATCTTATTCCTGTATGTTCCTGGTATGTTCTCTCAGTCTACGCACGACATGGCCAAACCAAAAAAGACGAGCTTCCTGTAGCTTTATCACGTAAACTGAAGTTGCTCCAAAAGTACTCGTTCCGGATTAGATCTCGTTTCGTAACATATCCATCGTACCGCTCTCAGCATTTTGATCTCTTTTGATCTCGGGGATGCTTGGTCCTTCTATTGACCGCTTCGTTGGTCGAGTGGCTAGCGTTCAGGCCTAACTACGCTGACCAACCGCATGGCTCGGGTTCGATTCCCGACGGGGGCAGACATTTGTGTGATGAACATTTAGATGTCTGCATCTCCGGGTCTGGGTGTTTATTAAATTTATTCTTGTATCTTTTTAAGTATTTCTATGTATTAGAATCGTTGACTAACACCCATAACACAAGCATATTAACCGCTTACTTTGGGGTTAGATTCAATTTGTGTAACTTGTCCAGAGATATTTATCTATTTATTTTATTACTTATTGAACACGACGATTTTTTCTAATTGAAATACAAGTGTTATAGTCGTATATGTATATGTAAAGCTGTTTAATCATTCTTCGACCCTGCCACGCCTCGCTACTGTATAGAAAAACAGAGTAAACAAAGCTCTTATATGTAAGACATTTAAGCTTAACCAGAATTTTCTTGTCACAGAGAACACCAAACCAGAAAAACATAATCAAAGCACCGATTGCTTTTTTAATATCCTGTTTTTTAATCGCCTTTGTGTTCTAGCGGTCCAGGTGTTGGACTTGACTTCGTGAGGTCCCGGGTTCGATTCCCGGGTCGGGCAACAAAAAGAAAATTTGGTTTTTCCAATTCTCTAACAAAAAAAAAATGTTGCTCGGGATTGGATATGTGCCCGGTTGGCGATAGGCTTGTCACCTATCTCATTGGGGGCCTCAGTGTCTTCGGCTAGTCGTTGGTACCCTGGTTGTACCTCTGCCTACCAATTCGGGGAAATGGGCGTGAAGATACTGAATTTTTTTCTAACTTTATTTAGCAGTAAATACAAATAAAACAAATTTCCTGATAGGAAATGATTTAGATCTCAATGACGTTCACAATGCGTTATCAATTTGACTGTGGGAAGTTAATACTCCAGCGTAAGAAAATTTACCACTATAACTTTGAAACCGAAACATGACAATATTTAGCACCGAACTAATGGTTACTAGAAAATTAGGGCAATGGTATTCGGGCTTTGGTTAAGAAACCAATTCGAGTGGTGTTTTCTAAAACTTAATCATTTTATCAGGCTAACTTCGCTAGTGAAGTAAACGATTTCGTTGTCACATCCTTACCTTAAATGTTTATAGCTTTAGCACAATATATGTTTGAATGCTCTCATTAAATTACAAGTCCATGAATATTCAAAACTTTTAACCTTTAATGGTTCAAATGGTAAGTGAAAGGAAAGAACTCGATAGGAAGATCTGTAGGTATAATTTATGAGAGATCTTTGTCTACCGCCGACTCGCGGCCTCTACATCCTCTGCGGGACGAATCCCGTCAGTTCTAGACTACATTATTATTTCTGTCACGTGATAGATACAACTGCTAACTGGTAGGCGCCTTTCCTTATGGTGAGATACTTTACCCATAGCACCTTAGGTGTTATTCGGGAATTACACTATCTTATAGCCGGAATTTTTGGCCACGTCTGCAAGTCTATCTGTTACTTTCAATTTAGCGTTGAATACAACGTTTTTTTCTAATAAAGATACTCTATTAGGCATTTTTGAGCACCTTAGGCACCTATATTTCTTAACTTATAGCAATGTATGGCTTACAATGGCAAAAGTTTTGAATTTGTTATGAAGTTAATATTATCAAGAAATTTTATTTATCGCGTATTTTTTAAAGTATTGGAAGGCAAACAAGCAGACGGATTTCCTGATGGTATCTATGTCACTACTTGAATTTGGGTTATCACCGTTAACAGTATTTATTATTTCATCTGTGGCACGGGGCACCAAGCTGGAGAGTTTATTGTCATTTGTTGTTAATAAAATTAAACGAAGGGATTGGAACTGATCGTGTTTTCTTGGCATTTGATTTGCTAGTAAGGACCATTAATTTTTTTGTAAATGTATCTGCAAAACCATAATCCGATAGTTTTGCAGATGGTAAAAACTTTTAACTAAACCCTCGATAATTGGTTTAACATTCCAAGAAAAGGTTGGCAATACACTGTAATCTTCTCTCGTCTGCTTATTTTTATTACAATAAGACAAAAAAAGAAGTGTTTTCAAACATTTTCATTATCCCTGAAAAGGTACACATAGGTACAACTAAGTACGACTAGCAGAAGGTGCTAAGTCCCATAAGTGATAGGTAAACTTTCTCCTAACAGGGCACATATTCAATTCTCGAGCAACGTTGTTTCTACAATACAATATAAATATAAAATCAACTTAAAACATGAATATTCATTCACCGTTATTACACAAAACTGCAAATAAAGGACAGAAACATTTTACACAATAATTGTCGGCTATCGTGTTAATCTAACTGTTGTTTTGAGGTTAATCATTAACATTCATACTAATTAAGTTTATACTTGGTCACTGTTTTCTTTAAATGTTAAATTTGTGTTTTTGAACGTCAAACTAATATATATCTATATTTTATTTACATCGTATACTATATCTAACATCTACTATGTCCTTAACATTTATATGTTTCCAGTGTCAGCAATTTGTTACTACATCAGATTACTTGTCAACATATGGCAAGAGTAAAGAAAAATATTTAACACAATCTATATTTTAGATAATCATTATAAAAAATCTTATTTTTTTCAGCAGTTCATAAAAATTAAACAACATTTAACCACATAATGTTAAACCATATTGACGACGCGCATAGAGTTTTTTGTAGTAATTCGAACGCATTAGGTTAACATATGGGAGGTGATCTGCACCATGAATAAACTTCACAAGTGATTAATTGTTCTTTTAGCTTCTAGGCACACAAATAACCTCTGAAAATAAATTTGTATCACCTTTCTCTTCATCTTTGGTGGAATTTTCCATTCTCCACCATCTACTCATTAAAAGAGCAAAAGGGCCCCCTGAAGCTATATATTCCATATAATAATGCACTCTGCATTATTATATGGAGTGCATAAATATATATTTTGGCATCTCAGACTCCTGTACCAGAAGTTCTGTCAATAAAGAGCGACTCATGCGCGTGTCCACTCGCGCGTAGATAGCGCGCTCTCGAGATCAAATGCGCCTAATTTCAATAATCGTTAATTTTAATTCTGTACAATTTTCTAAAAGCCTTATTAATTTACTTACAATACAATAAAAACCCTTTACTAAGTACTAGATTATTTATAAAAAGATGCGCAAGTCCAATCTTCTTGTTCTCAGGTTATGATTTGAGTATGGGACATAAGAATTATATTTTTTTCGTTTCGGAATATGACGCTCCTATTGCCTGCTAGTAGTTATCGAGTAATTTTAGTGACTGGTAGGGTTCCCACCCTCCCGGAGTACCCTAAAGACTCTCGTAGTAATGGCTGTCGTTCCGAGCTCCCAGGACGCAATGAAATGTCCAGTTTTTCTTATGTGAAATTTACTTCCATACATTAACAAAATCAAATATACCGCCTTCGCAAGCAGTTACAAATTTTAACAAACATCGATTTTTCGTGATTTTTCGAAAAAACAACTTTCAATTTTTCCCATACAAACTGAACGGGTGGAACAAAGTTCGCCAGGACAGCTAGTCTTTTATAACTTTGTAAAAGCTACTCCAATATTAAATGCAACTCGAAAGTAATGTAAATAATATAAATCCTCAAATAAAAAATTAATAATTCTTTCAGGTACCTTTGAGAGTTTGCAACACTAGTAGTGGTTGAGGGCTATGCAGCAGCCTGTCGGGGTACGTACCGTGGTCTTATCGGCTGCTGCCACACCACTAGCCCTTTTTCTGCGCTGGATGCAAGGCCAGCCATTAACTTTGCTTATTAGTATATGTTTAAAGTCTATAGATACCGGTTGTTTCTTATCTAGAGGTGAGCCGCCTGATTGGTTACTGGCTAATAATGTAAAAAAACTTAGCGGATTAACCTCAAAAACATATTGATAAATCAGGATCATGAGGCTACGGTCATCGGTCCCCGTGGGCAAAGACAGTCTACCAACCGACTGCGGCACACGACCGACATACTAACTACACGTGTGCACTGTGGCCCCATTTTGTAACTTATGAAATCATTTCACAACGTACAATATTTGCTAATTATTATTTTTATTGCTTTCGAGAATAATGATAGCCTCTGAGTACCTGACGGCCAATAGTGAAGGGATCATTTCTGTTGGCACCGGGATGAGACGACCCGGTCGCCAAAATGATCTAGTTTTTGTAGACCAAGAAAACAATATTATGCAGTAGGATTCATGTTATGAGATAAGTGCACATCCTCTTTAGGTACCAAACATATCAAACACCATAAAATGTTGAGTGGGGATATATTATTAATGTCTGTGATGGAGATGTAAAAACATGTTGCATCCGAGCACAACTGACAAATAATATACAAAGTTACTGGTATTAAAGTATAACCTTTCTAGGGCGGCTTTAGTACATCAAAATATTCGCGATTTTCTAAAAGTAATAGACCAAAATTTGTTGCTTTAGACGTAATAAAGCCGCCCTAGAAAGGTTACGCGTTAATTACCAGTAGGCCTGTATATAGCAGAAAAAAATACATTCATCTATGAAATAAAAGTGTTGACGAGTAAATTTAATTAGCAAATTTAAGCAATCATGATCTAAATGTTTTAAGTAGTAGTATATAAGAGAACAATAATTACTGCAATTGCTTCACGTATTACTAAGGTACTAAATTAATTTCAAACTCAGTTATTTTTTTAAGCATTGTATAAAATAAACTAGATATTAAATGTTAACACAGACAGTACGACAAAGCTTTAAGTTAAGCTTCAATAGTAATAGTAATAGAGTAATAGAGAGAGTGCAACTCATCCAGATATGGATCCATAATGTGTGAGTCATATTCCGTTCGGAGGATAGGGTAGACTTTTACGTTTGACGTAACAACCGCACCGCAGGAGAGACAGGATTTTAAACGTGCATGATATCTGTAATCTATGGTGGTCTCTTATAATTATGAAAGCCGAGTGATTTTTTTCTTATGATATTGGAGGGCAAACAAGCAGACGGATTCCCTGATGGTAAGAAATTTACGCCACCCAGAGACACCAAAAGTGGTAATGGTGCGTTGCCAACCTGAGTCCGGGATGTTAGGCCTCGAGCAAAAGTAAGTTTACCGGCAACTTTACCCTCCGAACCGGAACACGTCGGGACGTTATGGTCGCAGGAATATGTAAAGCGGTGGTACCAATCCGGGTGAGTCGATGCGAAACTCTGCCACCTAGTCAGATGTCACGGTGTCAGTGACGGTAAGCCTCGCAATCGCTCTCGTAAATGCTCGCCTTTTACGAGGTGCCTGGCAGGAAGGCAGATGGTCTATTCTGCAAAGGATCCCGGACCAACACATGGGTTAAAAACAAAATTGTTTAGACTAAATAAAGTTGTGTGAATTAATTATTTCGAATACATTTGTTTTAATTCAAAAACAAACGGCTGACCTTCAAATCGCTCTCCTTTAAAATTACTACAATGTTATTGTACTCAGTATGTATCGGTTTGTCTGTTAATTTATTTTTTAATCATGCCAGATCTACCGAAAAAGTTTTAACAAAATATAGAATGATGAAATAAGGTAATACCTAACTAAAAATATTCTGCATGTTTTTCTGTTACTATATTTTATACTTCCAAGTGTAGGTACCCCCATGGAATATAAAAATAGCTTTAAAACACGGATGTAGCTGGAGGTAATAACTATATTACCACAGTTTGGGTGATAAAGATGCCAAACCTATTTACCCAGAATCAGAATTATTTCGAGCTCCTATATCATACCTAGTTAACGTCGGCGTCGGTTTATTTTCGCGTAATGGAGCTTGAAATCAGGTCGTATTGAGCAATACTTCATTCTTTACCCGACATTCATGCTTTGGCTGGATCAGATTTTATTTGTAATATTAGCACGAGAGGAGGCACTTACCGAGGTTACTACTGGTGTCTAGATATAACTTGTATTTTCTAAACCCCGACGGAACGAGTAGTGTTATAAGTTTCACGTATCTGTGTGTGTCAATCAGTGGTATCATTATTCCTAAACGAGTAGACCGATTTCAATTCGGATGTTTTTGTTTGAAAGCTTACTTAATTGAGATGGTTCAGCTACATTACGGATAAGTTTTGGGGGGTTTTTAAATTTTTTTAATGTTATGATTATTAGTGCCCAAATAGAAAAGAATTATTAACCTAAACAAGGTAAAGGACCTTTTCTGACTACAAAGACTAATAAAAGATTTTACGCCTAATAACAATATGGAACGAAATATACAGAATACACATTAGCCTACATTTTTTAATGCGATCAAAAATTTCTTACAGGAAAATAGTCAGAAATATTCACAGACTTTCTCTGCAGTTGTAGAGAAAATGTTAAAGAGAAAAATGTTTTAATGTTACGCAAGAAAAATGGAATTTTCTGCGAAGCAATTTTACTTATCACAGTAAAATGTACGTGCGCGACGAATAATGTTCATTTTACTATCGTAACATGCATATTTGCAGGAGTAATTAATAATTTACCGGCAATAAACTGAAACCCTTTATAAACAACGATGTAATAATCGCCGTCAATGTAAAAACCCATAAACGGTAATGGCGACCAAATATAACTGTACTTAAATGACGTTGGTGGAGTTCACACCAACCATAGCAATAGTCTATATATTAATAGGTACGTGATGCCAAAACTTTGGACCCCTTTTTACGAAAATTGCGCTGACGGAGGAGTATGAAATTTGGCACACTTATAGTTTATTTATAACGCTAATATTTTTCAAAGTACATTAAATCAATAAATAAAACATTACCCACACGGTATACTATGCATTTGACACATACAAACAAATATATTGATGTTGACAATAAAAGATCACAGATGGCGTACTAACTATTTAGGAAACAAACAAACTGACAAACATTTTGGCCGCGGTTATTCCACATCTAAAATTGCAATGTTGTTTTACATAATAATTAATATATACCTATGATATTTCTCGAATTCGGCATCAAATCAAGTCAAATCCTAATATACCTATGTCTTCATGTCACACTAGTCGTTTTGGATATTGCTTACAATCTCTGTTTTCGGACATAAGCTCACTTCTATTAGACCGATTTTGAAAAAACTTGGTTCTGGTACATTTCACGATGTGGTCCCAATTTTAAACAAAAATAAATAAATAATTTGTCAATCACACCAAAACATTTGTACAAATTCATTAAACTTGAAAATAAGGAAATTATCTGCTTTCGATTAGCAAAAATGAATTTAATCACATAACATCCCACCCCGTAACAGGGGTAGGTCTCACGGTCTCATCTACGGTCGTTAAAAAACTAATACTCCCGTCGGAAATCGAACCCAAGCCTCCAGGCGCACCTAGTTTGATACGCCCACATTTGATCTATATTTACTTAGAAGATTAATGTTAATTATCTTTAAACATTTTTAAGAATACAGATACAGTGTCATGCCATTAAAAATATATTATAAAAATTTTGCTATATTAAAAATTACAGTACATACCTACCTACTGAGTACTTCAGTTCATCTTGACTTTGTAAATAAATAAATAAACTGAATATGGAAAAAACGGTTTAGATTATAGGTATCATGCCATAAACAGACATACCTACCAAATATAAATATAATACATGAAATACATCACACAATACTCTTTAATGTATAGGTAGGTAGGTAGTTTTACACGGTTAAAAAAAATATAACTAAACGTATTAAACCAGTAAATACCCACCTAGGTAACTCATAAATTTATGTTTAAAAAAGTATACCAATGTTAATAAATGGAAGCTTCACTGTTATAAGTTATGATCAATAAAGTGGTGATTGTTTTTGAAAATAATCTGTGTGTATTATGTGTGTCAGCTGTCGAGCCAAAATAAGTTTAGAAATGGCAGATACCAAACATGATGAATTGCGGCGATGACATTATTCTTGTTATCTTTTATCAATCTGGACGATTTTATCATCCCATTGTATTCCTATATCGCCAGCGACTAACAAGCATACAATGGTCGCAGATAATAAAATCACAAAATACACCCAGGTTTGGAGGAGACTTCTATAATCGCAATAATATTTCGAGCTTTTGCCAGCTTTTCGATTTGTTATTACTTATCTCGAAAACTATTTGACTAGTTTTAAACACATTTTCACAGTTAAAATACGAAACGAAGGCCATACTTAAAATTTGAGATGTGTTTTATTAAAATCAATCAAGCTGATGAGTAGCTATTGTCAATTAAATAATTTAATATATCCTTTCCTGTGAGATAAATAAACTTTAAAACAAATCTCCAAGAAAATTCAAAACTGTTTTAAGCATAAATTTGGAATAAAACTTGGAAATCAATTTAGGATAATTTTATTAAACAGTACACTTTTGTAGCTGATGGCTGTTGCTTGGTAAGAGTACTAAAAATTGTGTTGCCAATTTTAAAATAATATTATCAGCATAAAATTAATGAACAGTATAAATAGAGAAATTAGAATTTTCAATAACATAAATGTAATATTTTTGTTGTTTATATTAAATACAATGTTAAAATTATATTTATGTTCAATATGGATTGATTGCAATGATTTCTAAACATAAATTTTTGATCACCATTAGCACCGGGCGCCGTCAGATGGGTAGAAACTGAACCAAGCGTTAAAAAAACGTTAAAAAATGTCTGTTGTCATCAAGGGTGCCCGTAGCTGGTGCAGGCGCACCTTAATGAAAATAGTATTAAGCTAACTGCTGTTGCAGCAAAAAAAATCATAAATTTAGACCTAAATAGTACTTACAGGGTTAACAGCTTCCTTTTTTTCAGTAACACGTAACTTCAATACCGAATCTTGTCTCGTGACAGAGACCGGAGACCTGGAGGTGTATCTGTTGGACAGCTTTCTCGCAAAATTACTTTTAAAGTTCTCACATCGCATTATAGATTCTACCGGTCTACTGAACTCTTCTTCAGAGGCATCGCGAGATTCAGAGAGCATTTTAAATTTGCCGCTACACACGAAATCACGAAAGTACTTTCGACACGGCCGTCCGCAGCCCGAGTTCACATTACACTAGTCGGCACTGAAGTCGTAACCTGCAGTGTGCTTAACTGATTGCAAAGGTATAACCGTATAACAACGGCTGACGACAAATTAAAGTTGGCGTCAAGTCCAAAAATTAATCCTGACTGGAATGGGTGGTAAATTCAATTTTATTGTATCTCAGGATTATGTGCAGGAATTAGCTGCAATAGCTTCTAATTCATGTTCACATTAAAGTCTTATTTGAACTTTAAACATAAAAAAATGTATTTTATAGCCCTATATAGACACTGTACCTAACTGTCATAAAACTCATTAATTTAGATAGCAAAGGTATACCTACAAACACTTGTGGATATTACAATACTTGATATATTTATACACACATCAACGTCATCATCAGGTCAGGATGCAAATAAGTTTTAATCGACTTTGAAAAGAAACAGTGGGTACTAAGTTGAAGTCGAACAAGCCGATCGTATTCTAGTAAAACATTTACGTGTATTCTACTAGTCATGCTGCAAAATATTATGCGTACTCATATTATTTACTGTGAAGTGGAGAAGGGAGATAGAAAAGTAGATTTACATAATGGCGATTGATAAAAAATAATAAAAACCTATAACATATGAAACAACTATCAAATGATGATGATTTTGTGTATTTTTAACTCATATAACGAGCTGTGCTACCAATTTAATTCAGAAATGTCAACAATTGATTGTATTTTAATAGGATGTTATTTTTACGGCAGAGAAATTTCGACGAATTTCAGAACTAGCAACGAACGCTCAGCAAGAGCAAATATATTCTTAAAAAAGTATTAACGCAACAGCTACACTTACATAAAACTGGAGCGCAGCAAAATTAATAATTTCAGTGCATCTAGATTTTAACGTTCTTAAATAAAAATAAATTTATAACGAGAGTTTTAAAGTCAGAAAACGTGAAAATGGTTTTCTTGTACGATAATTTTACAGAGCGCGAGCCCAAAGCCGGTCGTTTGCAAACCGTTGGTATGGGGATAACTCTTTGTTTGTATTTTTGTTACTGTCACTAAGGAATATTACTAAAATTTAATTTAAGTTAATAAAATATAAGAACACTTACGGAAACATTTGTTACACAGGACTACTGCGCCCTGCCGTCCAAAATATTATTTTACCAGGGAGCGTGCAAGTGGCCCTGAAAAATTCAGGCTCTTGCACGTTCCCGGGTTAAATATTTAACTCTAAGTTAATTTCTAAATAGGGTTAAATATATTTTTATTAGATAGTTCGACTTGTTATGTACCTAGGAACGTGTACCTAAGCACAAATTTCTATATACAAATTTTGTGGTGTAATAAGGGTTTTATTAAGCCATTTTTAAATACCGAAAATCAATTCGCATGTATTATATAAAATAATATTTCTCCTCTGTGGTCTAGCGGTTAAGTTGTCGGACTCGACTGCATGAGGTCAAGGGTTCGATTCCTGGGTCGGGCAACAAAAATAAAATTGGGTTTTTCCAATTTTCTATTAAAACAAACGTCGCTCGGGATTGGATGTGTGCCCGGTTGGCGATAGGCTTGCCACCTATCACATTGTGGGACCTAGTGTCTTCGGCTAGTCGTGGGTGCCCTGGGTGTGCCTTTGCCTACCGCTTCAGGGATATGGGCGTGAAGATACTTTTTTTTAATATTTGGTTGTTCCAGAGTTTCTTTTATAGATGTGTATTATATTTTGTTTTATTTATTACAGTATTTTGTTTCCTATTAAGGCTGGATTTCACCATTAAATTCAAACGTGATCAACGTAAAAACGCGTGTCGTCAATTGTCAAAAGTTTTAATCATGTCAATTTTATTACCAAATAAAATTTTATTGTTGTAATTTTTATTACTTAACTATTGTACATTAAAATAGGTACTCTCTTACAATTAGGGGATGGGGATAAGAATTTTATATTTTTTTAAAAAGTAGGTACCTACTTACAGTAGGTACCTTAAAAACGAAATCACAACTTTTAACATAACATTAATTGAACTCGTTTACCCTGAACTTAGTTTAACTAAACGCTGTTTTCAAACGCGGTGATCGGTGAAATTACCTGAGATCTCTCAATAGGCATCTCGTCAAAATCTCAGCACTAAAACTAATTAATAGTAAAATATTTAACAATTACCAAAAATAGACAATAGAAAAAACGCGTTTTTACATCCATCCAGCTTAAGATTTCAGCAAAGGTTTTTTGTTCTACGCTAGCCTTTACCCGCGGCTTAACCCGATTTTGATAAAATGAAAGGATTAGATGAAATCTGATTAAAAGTGATATAGGTATCTACCTACCTACTTAATATTTCTTCTGATATGTCACAAACCGACCCACGGACTAAAATCTGTCCCGACTATTTATTTTTGAATTATTTTCATATGTAGACACAATTATTTCACTCTTATTAGGTACACTCGTACTATATCTATATAGATATTACAAAATAGTAAAAATACTTTAATATCGTTTCCATAAATAATCTTCACACTCTTTTTTCTAAAATATCTTCAATGCATAAACACAGCTATAATAAAAATAATAAATAATAAAGTTTATATAGTATGGCGTAGATTACGATCTGGCCTGTGGAGTATGAACTAATGAGTAGTTTTAATTTTCACTTAATATATATTGTACACTTTCCATGTTTGGCGCTCGGGGAAACTACTTGTCTTATTGATATAAGAAAACACTTGCACTGTTTATACAACTGCACACACTGTGACTGTTGTGTCCGAAGAATCTATTTTCACGTAACAAGCCCCTGTAGAGGCAACAATTAACAAAACGGGAACCAGTGCTCTTTTTGAGGTGGACGAATTAGTGAAACTGTAGGTACAAGTGCGTTCTTACATTTATTTGACTTGGTATCACGGTATCATTAAGTGTGTTCTTTTTGTTTCAGCACTGGCATCGAGGATTTCTGGAGAGAGGATTATGTGCCTCATGTTGCTTTTAACGATTGTTGTTGTTGTTGTGTTGATATTTGGTTTGCTTTTTTTAACTTAAAAAATTAGTCGGTCCTATTAAAATAAAGTTTTTGAACCAACCACATGTAATGTACCTACCTAGGTATATCTAATGTATGTATATATCTGTCAGCTCTCAAGCAAAACATACTCATAAAAAAAATCCGGTCAAAAGTTTAAAAGCCAAGTGTGCGTGTGTGTGTATGTGTGTGTGTGTGTGTGTGTGTGTGTGTGTGTGTGTGTGTTTGTGTGACACTGTGTGACGGACTGATTTTGATGCAGTTTTATTCGTTTGACAGCTGACCTGGTCGACATGGTTCTTAGGTATAGCTTCGGTTAGGTATATATAGTATATAGTCATTGGCTCATTTGTGTGAATAGGAATAAGTACCTATATTATGAGTTACTTAAAACACTACCGAGTACAACTGAGTTCGTATGATGATGGAGAACCAATACCGTCTTTACCATAAGGGCAGACGGGGCCAGTGCCCAGATACTCGAAGGAACGACCATTCCACTCACATTTAACCTCAAAATATTTTGGTTGGGAGCATTAGGTACACATTTCTCGTTGTCTTAATTCGGGAGTATTAAATATCGCAGTTTAGAACGAATAAATAATTTGTCAATGATTATGGGCATTTAAATCATAAAATTGAGTTTGAGGATTTAATAGAATATTTTGCCCAATAGAAATCCCGAAAGAAACTATTATCGTGATCATAAAAAAGTAGCATACTAATATTATTAATGACATACTGTACTTGACTACCCAAAATAAATAGGTAGCGAAAAAAATTGTAACATTCAATTTTCTTATATTCATAAAGGGGGCCCCAAGTTTCTTTGTGCCCAAGGGCCCCAGCATAATATAAGATGGCCCTGTGGAGAACTCGTAACCCTATCGGGTTTGGACTTATTAGATTCCTCTTAATTAGATCTGGAGGGTTACTTTCGAAAATCGATTTATTGAATATTGGAAATATCAGATATTATGCCATTTTAGGTACTCGTACAAAGTGTACCTTGTTCACATTTTCTAACTTCTACGAATCGCCGACGCCGATCTTTAAAATTATAAACTCTTTTAATTAAGTTAAAGGCTGAAAGTGAACATTGTTACTTCATTTTCTTTTTTTTTCTCAGATTAAGATACCCTGTTATATTAAAATGCCATCTATTGCATAATGCATGTACTACAATTCGAACCAGTTGTAGTTTGTTTAATAAACTTGTGCAAGAAAAAGAG
>NJDD01000764.1:370749-425986 GCA_002245505.1 Calephelis nemesis
GGAGATCGCCGCCCGCACGATTCGCGGTAGCCGCTAGCAACCGCAGGCGCTGCGGGTGAAAATCGCGCCGTGAAATGTGATCTTACTTTTTGCATATAAATCTACGTTCTACAGAACCTGCGGGCCCGCAACCGCCACGGGCGCGGGTAAAATACCGCGCCGTGAGTTCTTAGTCTAAGTGTGCTGTTTTGCTGAATAAAAAATAATTTAATTCATGGGAATCTGAGACTTGAAGGATCACTGGAGATAGTTGTGTAGGAATTTAAACCTATAGATCATTAAAACGATTGATTTTTTTTTATGAAGTGTGTATAAAATTTCATTAAGGACGTTTGAACACTTGTACTGACTTTTTAAACACATATTTTGTATCGAATGCAAAGATAATGAGACATTCCGACTTTTTTATAACGTTGCCACTCTCTTTGATCGATTGGCTCTTGTAACAAAGCTAACAAGCATCAGTTTTTGGATGGTCACGAGGGTCATGGCTTTCCGTATACAGAATCTTTTTTGCTTTGTATTTGCTAAACTAGACACTAGGTCAGCGAGGTCGTTATATTTTATAATCTTAGTTTTATAATGATTATAAATAACATCTGTATTCTCTACTATATGCATATTATAATACTTAAAACGTGAGTTTGTCTCCTAGCTTCGAAGCGGCTGGGCCTATTAGGTTGAAATTTTATACATACCTATGGATAACCTTCAAATTAAAGTACAATTGGAGCCATCATGTGTCGATGTTGTCAATATGTAACCAAATTGATACGGTACAAATTTCTCCAAGTCTGTGTGTTTATTGCTGCTTTTACCACTAAGAAAGAATGTACCTCGGTTAGACGTTTTAACTGCGAGATGTAGAAACATATTAGGTACTTTAACAACGTCACATTCGCGTTAAAAACATGCGGCATCAATAGTCGAAAAAATAATAGTGAATTGCATCCTCAGACCAAATGTCCCAAAAGTTTTTTTCTGGAATTTAAGTATCAATATAAAGACACAGCTTCTTTACAATGTCATGAGTTGTTTACAATCGATTAATTGTGAAATAAATGGATTTTAAAGATTTTCTCACCACGAAAAACTATTTCATTGAAGATACATATTAAAATCGATTCCACAAAAGTTAACAGGACCGTTCAAATACCAAAAAAGTCATTCAACGACGGAACATAACAGCCTAGCTTGTTGTAGCCTATTTGCTATATCCTTAAAAATCTGAAGTTACTTCTCCCGAGAAACTAAAAAAGTTCCGAAGTTGGCAACTCTTCGCACCTCGTGACGCAACCCTGATGCAACGTGCACTGCCCGTAACTCTCTTCACGAGTTTCATCCACAGATAATTATAGGTCTGAGGTTCGGTTCTTACATAACACCTTTGTTATATCTCTACAAAGACTTCTAGTGCATTGCAAAGGCTGGTTATTATTTTTTAATCATCAATTAAGTGGTAAAGTATTTTGTTCAGTCATAAACAAAGTGGCGGGTCTTGATATGATATGAACTGTGTCCTGACAATAACTAACAGAATAAAAAAGAAATAGCAAAATGGGTACATTTGTTGAGGCATGAGGCGATGATCAAGGAAAATGAGGATTATTTTTTATGTATTTGTTTGTTTTTCCATTTTCCCTGTAATTATTCCGGTTTTTATCCTCATATGAACATTATTCTTACAGTAACTAACACGACATACAAGAATTAGTAAA
The DNA here is from genome assembly GCA_002245505.1 of Calephelis nemesis. Lineage (NCBI taxonomy): Eukaryota > Metazoa > Arthropoda > Insecta > Lepidoptera > Riodinidae > Calephelis > Calephelis nemesis. Next base: position 372,468 of record NJDD01000764.1, read on the forward strand.
GAATAAGTACTTAAGCGATGATCAAGGAAAATAGTTACCTATTCATTTTTATAAATGGTACTAGCTCGTAGACTTAGTCTTTTCCTAACTATGAATTTTGTTTACTTTTCGTAAGAACAATAACCAACAGAACAAAAAAAAATCATCCATCCATTCAGACTTGATGCGAACAAGGAAAATGGAGATATAATTTTATGTACTCAATATAAAAGATAGAAAATACTAATACTAAACTTTAATATGTATTAGGAGTACTGTTTTAATTTTACAGCATCTTCAAATTGTTATATCCTTAATCAGCATTGCAAATATTTTGGAAAAAGATTTCTAAGTTAATTGGTTAATTTATTAAACAAGAGGTGACAATTATTAATATGTTATATTAATATATTATTTAAACGAAGTAAAACTTAAAAAATACTAAAATATCAATAAAATAACATCGAACTTAAAAAATAATAGGTACGCGAAACATAACCTACCTTACATAAAAAGAATCACTGAAATCCATACATAGTCGATCGAGTATACTTTGTCGAATTGAGAAACTCCTAGGTTCTTTCTAATCGGTTGGAAAAAATATGATGTAGTGGGTATTGTTGTGTATTGTTTATTGTTATGTATAAAATTATGACAAAACGTGCTTTATTCAACTCCAACCTCATTTAGTAATCTTTGGTCGCCCTACATTTTACCGATAGTTACATAATTGAATAACAACTTACAGTGCCCTGTGACTGATAATACGAGTAATATTAATAAGAATATCTATCTGTCGATAAAATGAAGCAATAAACCAAATTTATGTAAAATTTGGCAGGAAGCTACTATTGTCTCTTACCACCATGAAACGTGTGCTTGTTCGCCGTTTTAAGTCATTGAAAAAAAACTGAAATAATTAATTCGTGGTATAAAGATCAAAGAACACTAATTTGAATCGTTTTATTTTAAATCTTTTTTCTTTTTAGTGTGTTTATTGTGTGTATATATTTTAATTCTTTTTAGTGTGTTTATTAAAGTCTTTTGTTCTGATTTGTAGAGTTGATATTTTGCAAATAATAATCTTAGACCAAAGGCTAAAGTGCATAGTTAAATTTTATACTTTCAATGAAATTGCACATAATTTAAAAGAAATATCTACGCGCACATGACCCCAAACATGCAGGGCACAAGGGCACCCAATAATAGTAATTTCAAAGGTTACAAGTTCAAATCCTGTCAGGGGCGAAATTTTTCCTTTCTTTAAAATTTACAGGAATAATTTTAAAATCAAAACTTGTGTAGACTAACGCCCAATGTTAATAGTCAATCCTAATACAAACCTTGCTGTCCAAGATTGATATTTTGATCCATTTTTCATGTTATCGCTAGCCAATAACATATCTGTGGACAGGATAGATATGGGAAGTAGGTATGGGATAGGCCGGCGGATACGCAGCTGTCTAGATTGCTTGAAATCTATCAGATTGAGATACATTATTAACATTGGCCGTAAAACGATAACATATTTATTTATTTATCTAGGTAAATTTATATTTTATAACAAAAACTATCTAAAGTGTCGATTAGTCAATATAAGCCCTGCATTTGCTCAGAAAATCCCTAACGTTATGTAAAGTGAGTACTACCACAGTCGAACAAAAACCAGACCACAGAATAAAAAATATAACCGTAACGGTTTTCATTAACCCGACCTCAATCTACGCGTAATGCCATGTTATAATTCGGCTGACGTAATGTTGGGCATTAGCCGATCGACAAAGGCATAAACTGCATTGGGGAATAGGCAAAAATCTATGTTACTGTCATATTCTTTGGCGGATAGGATTGCCGACCAACTTATCCTAGAGGCTAGGACCAGTCTGCAGTCTTAGGCAGCTGATTGTCTTAAGGAAAACGGCAGAGGGTGACCACGAAACATACCAGAACATTTTGTGAATACATATTTAGTAACTACGTAAAGTGAAAAATTAATAAATACTTGCCATTTCTGGCCACCCTTGCGTGTATAATGTTTGATATACACTCATACATTAATAATATTCAATCATCAGAATATTTTTATTTTAGCACTTGCCCGTGCTTGCGTTTTTTTTTATTTCTCAAATGTTTGTAACACTCACCAATGTTTAAACTAACTGTACTTTCTCTTATATGTTAATGTAACTATGTTAATCTGTAGCAAGAGATAAAAGGACAACAACTGCATTAAAATGAGGTGTACCTTCTACTACATACCTACCTACCAAAAGCACTACCTAAACATTTGAACTCCTATTTTGGAAAAACCTTCTATAAAGTATTTTCTACAAAGTCAAGAATCAAGATCAACAAGTACAAGTTCGCTGCTGTGGTCTAGCGGTCCAGGTGTTGGACTTGAATTCATGAGGTCCCGGGTTCGATTCCCAGGCCGGGCAACAAAGAGAAAATGTGGTTTTTTCCAATTTTCTAATAAAAATGTTGCTCGGGGTTGGATATGTGCCCGTTTGGAGATACATGCTTGCCACCTGTCCCATTGTGGGACTTAAGTGTCTTCGGCTAGTCGTAGGTGCCCTGATTGTGTCTCTGCCAACCTTTTCGGGGATATTGGCACAAAAATACTTCTACAAAGTATATTTGAAACACTAACCTAAATTAATGTTACCTACCTACCTACAAGTCGCTTACATGGTAGACAGAGAGTTAGAGTTAGACAGTAGTTTCTTCATATGCATTAATCTTTTCCGAAAATCATTTTTTTTGATATTACTGAAACCCCCCTAAAAGTGTCTATAACCAATAGCTACCATTGAGACAATCAAAGTTTAAATTAGTGATGCATATTATACTACTACAACAATAATCTAGGTATATACATATATGAATGAAAGTCGGGTTTGTTACAACACTTATAACTCGAGATCTACTGGACAAATTTTCATGGTTTTTGATTCGTTGGATTTGTCTTCGCCCCGAGTAGCAGAATACACCTTAAAAACAATAAAAACAAAAAAATAGATGTGAAAGATGAATCAGGCGTGATAATTAAAACGATTAGGCTGAAAATTGATGGGCGATTTAGGGAGAAGGATATTTTAGCCCTCATAACAGCGAGGAAACTAGGAAAAACGACATTTTAATAGGTACTTCCCAAACAAATAAACGGGCGCGAACGAAGTTCGAAAAACGAGATTTTAATTTTGATTTTAATGAAGTTCGCTGGAACAGCTAGTAACTTTATAAACAAATACTAAAAAAAGTTGAAACTTAAGGTACGACATTATTCGTTGTTTTCCGAAAGCACGTGTACGTTCGACTTAAAACTTGTTTAATCCAGAATTGCGCTACATTATGTCAAATTGTTATTCACGTTACCTAAGTAGTGGACATTCGATAATTTATCAAAGTGGCAGTGATGTTTGCGTCGGGGCGCCATCGCAATAGTGCCATAATTTAAGAAAGGGTCTGTCGAAAACAAGACGCGATATCAGTCGGCAGCCATTGGCTTACGGACCGGTCTGTGGTGTGGACGGTATACTCATTCGTTGGATATATTTGTTAACTGTAAGTTATTTTAATATTTGCATATATCAAAATTATTGTAATTTACTCCAAACTTATGTAAAACAATATATATATATATTTTTAAAAAAAATAATTATTTTTAATTTTTAATAATTAATTTAATTATTAAAAATATAATTTGATCAACACAAATTATGTAAAGATAAACTATTCGAAAGTTGATTTATTATTAGTTAGTCGATCAAATAATGTTATATTGTCGAACAATTAGTGAAGTGTTTAATAAAATTATTTATTTCTAGTTAATGCACACAGATTTGTTATTGCACTGCGATTTTAATTAAATTTCGATCATGCTAAGCAATTTATGAAAATGTATTTACTGGTTAAATTCTTTGTTGATATTATAAGATTAAAATATATAATGAAATTTACTTTTTTATAGGATTTTATCAGCATCGTGACCAACGACTAACAAATAAAAAGTGTGTTTTGTAAATATTGTTATTAACTTTGATTTAAAATTATAAAGTTATTTGTATTATAGCTGTCAAAAGTAGACAATTGTTAGACCAAGACCCTTGTTAAGTTACAAAGGGTCAACTCTATGAAAGTCTGACTGAGTGAACTGACTGACAAACATAAAGCAAAACATATTTTCATCTTAATTTTATACTAGTAGTGGGATTAAGCTAAAAATAAGTAACATGGGAAAATCTAAAATGATACATACACGTGCTTGTGGAATTTTGTCATTTTTAGTAATTTCGAATATTTGGGATTCGAAACGCGAAGCGATTTATTTTCAATGTCTAAAAAAAATTAACACCTCTGCGGCATCGTGGTCCGGTTTTGGCTTTGACTAAATGATATCCTGGTTTCGATTCTCAGTCATGCAACTCAAAAATATTTTTTTTTCAATTTCCTTAAAGCAAGGGTACACAGGATTGTTGTTGGCCTTAGGTTGCCACCTATCATCATAGGACTATGAACATTCGCCTAGTCGAGAGTGCACTGGCTGTACCTTTGCCTAATTCTTTGTGAATAGGGGCTTAAAGATGTACTAGTGTTAGCAATACTGATATAGATACCTAAGGTCAAAATTGAAAGTTAAGTGCATTGTTTATTTATTTATATTATAAAAGCGCCTTTAAACGACTTCAACGCGTCCAAGGCGCGAAATATTACCAGCAACTACGCTTGCATCTAGTAACATATCATTATTGACTGTTTTGTTTTTAATTATATTTAGCAACAGAAAACTAAAATAAAACGTATGTTCGTATATCTACATTCTACATAGCGAACTACTCCCAAACATTTTCATGTACATTGTCATTGTCATATGTTCATATGTATTAAATGAAGTAACACTGGTTTTTTCCCTTGTAATGAATTAAATAGCCTACCCGCTTTACTTTTTGCAGCATCATCGGGGCCAAATTTTAAAATACTCTAACAGTACTTAGACATACTCATACATACATATACATATCTTCATGACATCCCTTACGTGGTAGGCAGAGAGTATCAGAGCCAAATGACACGATCCTTACAGATCTGTCCAGCTTTCTCCACACTCTACTCTTTTCATACAAACACGCCGTTTTCGAAGATCCTCGTATAAAACCCGAGCGATTTGTCTGATATTAGCCCTATCCACATTCGTGTTAAATAACTGGTTTGTCAGTCTTTCATCTGTCATTCTTTCTAAATAACATATATATATATATGTTATTAGAAAGCAAACAGGGATAGATATTCTAATTCTTGATGTCTATACGATAGAGGCCAGTTCGTACGAGCAAAATTCAACTACATATTCTTCATAAGTTTTCATTAAAAATGGGACTTAGGTTCTGAAAAGACTCTTCTACCGAGGTAAATCTATATCGTTGGTTGCTTTTACTAAAGGGGTTCCAGTTGATGTTTCCTCTTCTTGAGAGTGATTTTTAATATGTTAAAGTAATGTTTAGTGATACTTTTGTTTTGTTTTCAAAAATACTACTTTGCGACACAGGTATCCACAACTAAAACTTAAAAAATGTTGACCAATAAAACAACGTTCTCAGGGTCTTTTTTGCAAATAACTTTAAAAGTACGTACTTTATAACAATATTGTTAAGAGCCAAAGATATAACAAAAACCTATGAAGTTTAAAAAATAAGTTATTAAAAATACATTACTGTAATAATACCTGGGAATTTTTTAAAATATTCTTAAAGCAGTTATAAAAACCTTTGCTTTTGTTTTTAGGTATTAGCATACCTAAAAACGAAGAAAGTTTTTATGAAAATAGTGTTAGTTCAACGAAAACTTAAAAGTAGTATTTGGAATCATAAGGGAAAATATATTTTTTTAATTAGCCCTGTAGAAGCAGTCCCTACTAATTTACAGTTCCCTTTTTGTATATACTTGGCATATGCTCGTATAAAAGTGCTTGGTTTTTAAGAAATTCGGCAAGTAATCGCAAAACCTCTTAAAGTATATATACACTCGAGCTTTGTTTTGTTACATGAATACGACACTTAGTGAACGTACATTTGAATCCTTTTCGTTTGAATAGTCAAAGCGTTACGATCGAAGTGATAACAAAAGTGATACATAACAGAACCAACTTGGCGAAAAAAGGAAATTTTGTTTAAATGGTAGTGAACATTATTGGATTTGTTGTTTCAGAAAATAGTGTGTCTAAATGTTAATTAAAGTTTTTTTATTGCGTGTTATAAATAAATAATAAACCCCAACTTTTAATAATTAATTTGTAATATTCCGTCACGCCCATTTACCTATTACCGAAGGGGTAGGCAGAAGTGCAACGTGTGCACCAACGCTCTGCCAACGGTATTACGTCCCATGATTACGTTCAATCCCATCGCCATATCGGGCACAAACCATTCCCGGGCATGGTTATGTTTTCTCAGAAAAATCTGAAAAAGTGATAAGAACATATTGCTCGAACCAGGGATTGAACCTGAATTGCGTTAAAGACCACACCGGCACCACTCGACCACAAAGTGACTTTTAATAAGTGGTTTCTTTCAATTAACATCAAAAACTCGCATGTGACAATAGTAACTTTTGCTAAGTTTTTTGTTATTTTCAATTAACTTTTTAAAGCTTAATTTAAATAAAACGGTATAAATCATAAGATACCTACCTATACTGATTGTTGTGCCTCTGCCTACCTCTTCAGGGATATGGGCGTGAAGATACTTTTACTTTATACCTTTACTGATTAATTATTTCCCAGAGACGAAGTAGTCGGACTGCTTCGTAGGAATATCACGCCCGATTCGTGCTCGTACCAGTTTTCATTTAACTACATGGACATATCTGACCAAAACTAATCGAATCCTTGTAGTTATACTGAGCAGTATAACAATTTCTTTTATGATATTGGAAGGCAAACAAGCAGACGGATTTCCTGATGGTAAGAAATTTCCGCCGTCTAGAGACACCAAAGGTGGTAATGATGCGTTGCCAACCTGAGGCCGGGATGTTAGGCCTTGAGCAAAATTAAGTTTACCGGCTACCTTACCCTCCGAACCGGAACACGTTATGACGTTATGGCGGCAGGAATAGGTAAGGCGGTGGTACCAATCCGGGTGAGTCGCTGCGAAACTCTACCACCTAGTCAGATGTCACGGTGTTAGTGACAGTAAGCCTTTGCTCGCCTTTTACGAGCTGCCTGGCAGAAATGCAGATGGTCTATTCTTCAAAGGAGCCCGGACCAACACGGGGAAACTAGATTAGATATTTTTGTCCATTTTGTTTTGTCGTATATCTAATAGTATAAGTAGGTGGACTAAACCCTTACGAACAATACCTACGGTGAGCTAACATTACATTATTTACTACCCCGGCTTATTAACAATCTGCCGGCTAGTTTGAGAAAATCTTTAAAGGGAAAAAATATTAAATATAAATTGTAATTGTATTTCTTGCATAGTATGGAAAAGTTATTAATGCTTAAGAATTTAGGAATAATATTACCTAATAATATTTACCTACGCGTGAAACAGACTAAATTTTCGATAAATCTTTTACTTTGTCAAACTTGTTATTTACTTATATATTTTTCTTTCTGTAGAAACAAAAAGACAAATAAATGTAAAATAACTAGATATTAAGTGACGTATAGTAGATTTTTTTTACCAACCTTTGTTGTTTTCAAATGCTATTCCAATTTAATATTGTATTATGTGTTTAGTCAGAAATTAAATTTAAAAAAATGTAGATACAATATTTCGTGATAGACGTTAACCATATACACACAAACATTATGTCATACACAAAATTCGGTGCACTCTCCGATTTATGTATCTACATTATTGTTTTATTTTGTTGTGAGTTTTTAACGGGTGTCGTTCCAGTCTTCAACCCAGGACGCCAAGTTTCCTTGAGCTCGCACCAACCACAACCTTTCACAATTTGTCGCCATAGTCACACATACTTCAGAAATGTTCATCTTAATTTTAATAAACCTTCGGAACGAATAACTCCTTAACCCAAGAGATAACTTTTTGGAGTACTCTTCGATGTATCAAAAGTTGAAAGTTTAAGGCATTTAGTTGAATGACAGTTTTAAGGTGTTTTATACGTTTTTATTAGGTAGTCATAAACGATTCGTATATGCATAACGTATTAAGTTTTAAAACAAACTCAGTTTGAATTAAAAATTAAGCCTATACGGGGTTGTCTCCTTCCCTCAGAAGATTTTGTGTTTGGTCATTCTCTTTTGCCATAAAAAACTCTCCAGCTTTGATTGCTGACATTATAATGACTTGAGTATAATTAAAAGTTACCATTCATTTTGCGAGTTGATTAAATAATAAAGACCAAGATCCTACCCTATGGTAAAGTGCTTGTCAGTAGGAGTGTAACAAAAACATAACCCAGCCTCTTCATTCGGTACCTGAATCATGGGGTTCATTTATAATTTAAAATCATTTAAATAGTTCTCGAGTTATAAAGGTTGCAATAAACACAACAATAATAAAAACAACTTCTTTTTCTAGTTGCCCCCAACAGTTTTCGTTCCACCTGACATTGGCAATTATAACGTTTCGAAATGGTACAATTGAATTATAGTTTTTCTTATTTTCTTTGACGATCATTTTTTCAAGCTTTTCAATCCCTATAAACTTTCCAATAAATCTTAAAAAACAATTGATCTAGTACACGAGAACTTGAGTTTTGCGCTAAGCAATACATTTGGCTTTTAATTTTTATTTATATTGATATAGATTTATACTCATTTGTGATTTGTTTTCACAAACGTATTCCTAAATTTATAAGTAGAGATAAGGTAGACTTGTTAATGTATTTGAAGAAAGTGGTTTAGTAAACTTTATCAAAACATTTTCTTACCAAAAACAGGTTACCCCTTTTGGAATGAAACCCTAAACAAGCTATTAAACATTTAAAACAATTTAAACGCTTCAGTTCAAAATATCGTTGTAATAAAATCGTGGAGAAAATACTGTTAAAATTGTTGAAATTGTAATAGTTCAAATTCAATTTTTTTGGTTTATCGCAATTAGTTCTGAATTATAAATGTTGTACACCCAAACAACATTACTCTACTTCCGGTATGGGGTAGATAAATACTAAGTGAGATTCTGCTGTGGCATTGAATTCGTAGTTAGCGAACCCGACTTTTGACTGGTTTTTATTTGCACGGCTTCTTCAAACACCTTGACCCGCAGGCTTATTGCTGTCACCTTCCGGTAACCTTGACCAGGCCCAGACCTGCTTGCAGCGTATGTTACATTGTACATACTCCTTATCATCCATGAGTAATAAGGGATACCCATAGTTAATGTCAAAATGCATGACACCAATTTCGTAAGTGACTTGCAAAATATTTATTTACGCTCACATCTGTGTAGCAAGCTCCGTTGCTCGCTTTGTACAGCCTCATGCAGCGTTGAGCAACCACCCACTGCATTCGATTCTTAAGCAACGATATAATTTTTCGACATTACGAAACGCATATTTGGACCCTCGATATTACTATTGCAAATCAGATCGAGATGAAAAGTTCGAACTATTGCATGGTTTGTAGCAACGATTACTCTTGTGATCTAATACACGCATGGCTGACGGTTATGCAAGGCCCATGTTCTTGTTAATGTAGCACCAAAATGATTTCAAAGTCAAGAGCGCGGGTTCCATTAACGTACGTTAATCATTTTACAAAACCATATATTTTTTTGCCACGAGAATATTGAATATTGCTTTTATGATTTTTTTTCAAATAATTGCAATTCTTTAATTATTTAACAAATAAAATATACATTAAGTACAATGCTTATTATTGATATTAAAACACTAAAATTTTGGTGATAGACTTGCCACCTATCACATTGTGGGACTTAGTATCTTTGGCTAGTCCTGGGTGAACTTGTTGTGCCTCTGCCTACCTCTTCGGCGATATGGTCGTGAAGATACTTTTTTTTAAAATATTGAATTATAATTCATTGCAACTAATTTCTGTATGGTCGTAAATGGAATAAAGTGGGTCATAGAAAAATTAAAAATATCCCCTTTTTTTACTAGCATTGAATAAGCAAAACCTCCAACATCACAAAAACAGCAATTGTTGATGTTTGAATATTTATTTACGAAGTAGCCGAACTTGGCAAACTTCGATTACTTTGGACTCGATTCACTCTGCCTTCCTTCAGTGGAAATAGCATAATAAAACATAATATCCTATCACCTTTCTCTAAACATAAACAACCTACAAACTATTACGCTAGTTGGTTCAACACAGATAGAGAGACATCTAGAAGAACTGATAAAAAGTCTAAAAATGCATAATGAGTGTTTTTCAGCGTTTTAATAAATTCATTCTTCAAAAACTTTGTTATTGGTAATTATAGACAGATATTTGTAGACATAGATATGTACATATTGACTTCAACGTTCAGAACTGTTTTTCTTTCAACAGAAGATGTCACGAAGACTAGTAAAGCGTCACCTCACCAACGCCGACACTTACGTCTGTCCTCTGTCCGAGGAAACGCAGGCCATAGCGGAGAAAGAACTCCGTGAGACCGAGAACTCAAGGACACAAGCTCTGGAGGCGCTGAGGAATTGGCTGGAACAAAATCCTAAATTTATGGCAATCAGGATGGGTACGTACCGTTTAGTTATTATGCCATGTTGGTCTACCTTCCTTTAAACAAAAATATAAACTATCTACTTGCGAAACAGACCGAGGGAAGTCTTAACTTTTACATAAAACTTAACATCAAGTACTAAATCCTGTAAAATTGTATGAAAAGGAGATAAAACACCTACTACTTGTTAGTTGTCGGTTTATTGTACCTAATCTTAGTACTCATCAAGTCATAACCCGCATTAAACAGTAATACTGTAGTTAGTAATTTTTACCTGAATAGCAAAACACCAGTTTCAGCAGTACCTATAATGGAAAACAATATTATTGTCTTTTAGATTCCATTTACTTACTGCGGTTTTTGCGTACGAAGAAATTCAGCGTACCGATGGCGCAAGAGGCGATAGAACGGTACGTGCTGCTGCGACAGTCCTGGGGAATCGCTTTCAACCAGCTGGACTTCAAGCTACCGGTCATAATGGAACTTACAGAGTTGGGGTAATGATTATTCCTTCTTTGTTATTATTTACTAGCCGTGACCGCGACTTCATCACCGATAAATTTAACAAAAAAGTTACTTCATTTTTCGAAAATAATTGTTGCCTCAGTTAATCCTTATTTTATCAGATATCTGCCAGTAATAGTTCCGTCAACATCGCTCCAGTCGTTTCTGAGAGTAGGCGGTACAAACAAACGGATAGATAAAATTGTAAAAAAATATATTTGATTACATTTGCAATAATACATTCGCATGCATGATTTAAAAAACGGCTGTTTTAATATTATATAGACACTCCAATTTTATTTATTTGTATAAATATTAATATCATTTATTTACCTAGCTGTAATCAGGGATTGGGTTCGCATGGGGTTTTCAGTTATATAGTCTGTATAGAAGACACCATCTTCCGTTTAGTATGTCAGTTTCTAAGACAAGAACATAGGTTAATTGGGTCATTAACAACCACTGAAGGTAGACTGCTGTGCAGCAACTACCCGTATAGGGACCCATCGTCTTACCTATTCTTACCTTATAATAGTGTCATCTTCATTGACATTGTAGCCTTAACACAGCGACCCGCCTTTATTATCTACATATCTCTCTAAATCTTGCTTAGGTATCTCTTACATGGAACAAGCACACGGCTGTCCTGATCTTATAAAAAAAGTTTTTCCCTGTCGGGGAAGACCCAGGCCACATCCATGACACTTTTGTCTTTAAACCAAATCCATGGATATCTCTTACACATATGGGACAAAAACGTAGGTAACCTTCATCCTAGGTGTCACATTATAGAGTGCCCACGTACAAAAAATTGTATAGATACGTTCTATAGATAGAAGTGATGCGCGACCGGAGACATCGAACAAATTGCAAAAATGTATCTATTCCCAATTTATTTACAAAATATGTTGTTAGAATTTGAGACTACAGTTTGACTTTTTTTGTGATTGTCGAAGCTAAGCTCCAATAAAATACAGCTTGTATAACATCTCGTGAAGGATTTTAATCGACTGGTTATTTATGTTCCAGGTATATATTTGTGAGCCCGTTCAAAGACAAATTGGGTCGTCGTGTTGTCATTTACAGGCCTGGTAGATATATGTTGTATATTTGTATCACCAGTCACAGTATATAGAGCTATATATGTAAATTGTATCAGTTAATCCACTTATATATTTTATAGATATTTAAGCTGCTATGTATAATGCTGTTGTCCATATTCATTAAGATGAAATTGCTGCTTTAGATAAGAATTTATATTTTTATACATACTTGTATGTGAAAAACATTTGCACTGTTTCACTAATAATTATAATAATTGCTTAATGCTGGGCTTGCCATCACATTTTACTCAAATTAACATTATTTCTCTATTTCAAAGGAACGTATCTATTTAACTATACGTAATAACCTTAAATAATTTAACGTAAGTTATAAACTAGTTTTTACTTGAATTAAAGGTGTCTCGTATTTTCCCAGTTATAATCATTTTTAAACTTTGATATTAAATTGGTGGCTTTCTTAGATTAATATGATTGTATAATAAGTACAGATAATAATATTACTATGTAACAAACATGCGTCCATTGTTCAAGTTACCGTTTTATTTTTGACTGAGATATAAGTGTGCCAAAATTAAATAATTAAAAATGTTTATTCAATAAGTTCTAGGATTTCACGATCTCCTAAGCTGCTAATTGTAAAAATATGCAGTTTGCTGAACAGAACATAGTACCTAATGCATTACCTGAATTTAGATTATTTTATATAATTTCCAGTTTTGCTTTTGTACATAATTTCCTACTATATATTTGCTTGATTTTTATTAAATTAACCGAGGAAACTTAAATAGCTTTAAAAAAATTACCATAACACTTTATACATACGTATTGCGTAGAACTATCTAACGTAATGTTCTTTTCCAAGGTGTGTTCGACCCTTACAAGTACACCAATCAGGATATGTGCAGAATAATGGCCATATGCTATGAAACACTGATGGAGGATGAGGAAACCCAGGTGCGCGGTCTAGTGCACTATGCAGATGGGGGTGGCGTCAGTTTTCCCCATCTTACGCTCTTTACACCAAAAGAAGCTGTCAGGATTGTTAAGAATGGAGAGGTATATAAACTTGTATAAGTAAAACAGCATTATTCTAATTCTTATAAGATAGCGAACTACCAAATGTCTCCCGTGATGGTAAGAGATAAGCGTGGCATAGATGTAGATGCGTCGGTGTCTTGTGGTACCCTGTCCTCCAGACATGTTATTATGACAAGACACTTTTATTGCGACAGAGTCTACGTAGTTCTAAAGATCTAGAAGTTGCAGCACGACACTCTATTACCGGTGGTCTCGTTGGTTAAATTTAATTGTTTAACCTTTGCTCGTCTCTCACGATCTGCCTGTCAGGAATAAATGTGATCTATTCTGCACTAAAATTACAACTGTTATTTCGGAACTATCCATTTTATTGTTACAGACTATTCGTGTCACAATATGTCCAGTTGTCTTTTTGTGCAAGTTTAACATAATGTTTTCAGCGCACGATTCCCCTACGACACAAGGAGATATATGGCGTCAATGTTCATCCGACAATAAAGTTTGCTTTGGACTTCGGCATGGCTTTAATTTCTGAGAAGATAAGGAAACGCGTAAAGCTCTACACGTCCATCGAAGAAGTTGAGATTGACAAGTCACTGCTGCCTCAGGAATATGGCGGCAAAATGCCAATGAAGGATATGATTGGTAAGAATGTCTAACAAATGATTTATCGTCTATCCAGAAAAGTAATAACTGATAATAGAACTATAGGCGGCAGAGTATACCTGAAATTAGTAAAAAGAAAAGAATAAGATAATGGACCAATTCGGACCAGCCAACGTTTGAGAGACGCAGGCATATTAATTATCGGCTAAGGAAATTTCAATAAATGAATGAAACAAAGCGGGCACTGAACTCCGATGAAACTAAACAGTAGCCGTCTTTTTAATAATTACATTATACTTTAGTCTGGGTTTATTAATGACAGTTTATAAAACTTCGCCGATTTTTTACTCTTCCTGATTGAATTTAAGTGGCCTTACCTAATAATCACGAATTAAAAATCGATAAAAAAACGTCAAGTTCTTTATAAACAGGGTCGTGCCCTGTAGTGGACCTTTAGGGTGCAGACGAACGGCTGACTTCATTTTTCATAAATTGTTTTACAGAATTGTGGAAAGAAGAGTTGACTGCTAGAAGAGACATACTGCTGCTGAACGACAAGATATCAGTACGACTGGAGCTGTACAGTGAGGCCGCCCGAGAGGGAGCTATATCAGCGCTGCGGGCAGGCGCTTACACTTGCGCCGGCGCAGACGCAGTCGGGGACGCGATGCGTGGACTCACTGGAAACTTCCGAAAGTTGGAAGTTGACTAATTTTTAACATTTTTTAAAATAAGCCAAATAGTTTTTTATAACTATGCTTAATCCACACCATTATGGCAGCTAGAAGAATCAATATCGTTGTATGTCATAACCAAACTCGTCTATTCGTACCTACGAATATACTGACTAAATAGTGATAAGCTCTGCCTAGATAAACAAGTAAAGTAAAATATTCAATATTAGCCAACAAGTAGAGCTAATAGTAAAAGCCATTTCAGGAGTTGCGGCAACCATACTATAACTTACTTCGACGTTATTGATTTTCTCAAACAATATAAAAAATCTCGTTACTTTGCTGTCATCCGGTGTGAATTATACCGCACTGACTGACGTAATTTTTTTACTTATAATATTTGGTGTTATCGATTGATAGTGTATATTAATTCCATGTGCAGGGATTCCTACTTTGTAATTTTACTTAAATATGTAAGAAGTAATAATGTATAATATATGAAATAATAATCTTGGGCATTTGTTAGAATTACCGCGACGCGTTTGAGATAGGGTTACGTCTTCAATGTTAGAAAGTTTTGTCGATCGATAGCTTATCTATTCAAACAAATATCGTTACCGTAAAAAAAGTTTAACTTGTTCATTTTAAAACCGAACTACATTACAGTAAATACAAAAAATAATAGGAAGTAGCATGTAAGGAAATGTACCTTTAAGAAACTATATTTTAATTTTATAATTTACTCAAATCGACAGGTTAAAGCTAATCTTCAAAACTTTTCTAAAGTTGACAAAATATTTCAGTATTTTAGTAATAAGATAATTAATATGTCCATAAGAAAGAGTAGGTAATTGATATTTTTTAAGTCTAATTCATTTCATATACGTGACTAGCCAGGAGACTATCTACACTAGATAAATGTTTGATTGTAAATGATGTTTTGAAATAAATGCGAATAAGTTTTTGAATAATGAAATATGTATGACGACATATTTATTCCGACTATTGTTTCTAGGTTATAAGGAATAAAAAAATAAGACATCTAAATCTAGTTCATTATTTATTTATTAAAAAACTCATTTACTACCTAAATGGTAGAAATCAATACATTATATACCATCAATTACCAAACAATTCACAAATACCCACATAGGATTTTTGCAATTAACAAATTCGACGTTTAGAACATTTATTTAGCACAATTTGCATGACTTCTTAGGAACGTCTTCTACAGTATAAGTACATTCTAAATAAAGACAGCCTTAAGGGAGGACTAACTTGGATACTAAAAACAGTTATATTTTAGCTGCAAAATTCCTATTTAGGCTTCAAAAACAATTATAATACGGCCGCCCGTAAAGAAAAGTAATAGCCACGAATAGATATCTAGTGAAATGTAGAATTCGAATTGAACGAGAACTCGTATTGAATAAAAAATTGTGTTTTATGTTATAGAAAAACATGTTAATAACAAGGTTTTAGTAAGTTAACGTCGACTGGAATTTGAAATATACGTCAAAGATATTAGAAATTTAATTTAACAAAATAAGGTTGATTACTCTACATTTACAGTTAGTTGATTACTAAGAGGCTGCCTTTATTTAATGACAATGAAGTGTGATTGCCATAATTCCATCCAACCGAAGCGCAACGAGCCAGAAATAGATTTACATTACAACGTTCCATTATCACAAACACTACAATCCCTAACAAACAAATGCAACTCGAAAACTGGCTGAAAAAGTCGTACTAAATCCTTTATCAGTGTTAACATTACTATCAAACTAGGCACTTTATAGCGTTAATACTGAGTTCTAGAGAATACTAGGGATCCGGCACTTATGTTAGTTATGGGATTGTTTATAACAAGAAAATTAACGTTCTAGTATATTAAATAAAATTCTGTTATGACAAAAAAAAGATTGAATACAACCTATAAACATTAAATCCGAAAGTTAAGTCGTCTATCTATCTGACGTCAAATTAATGAATCAATTACAGCTATTAATTGAATGAGTAAATTTAACATACGAGTAGACATGTAATTCGAAAGAGAGAAACGTGTGTATCATTTGCAAAAATCAATGTTAATAACCTATCTTAGGTAAGAGATCGTGCTATTTTAGAACAGTGGCAAGGTAACCGCTGTTATTGTTCAATAACTAAGAAAAATGTCTTAAGAACAAAGGTCTAGAAGGCTTATCTTTATCTGTAGATAGTTTATTGATATTGGCATTAAATGGTAAAAGGAAGAGATACATTGTCATGCCGTTAGTCGTTTAAACAAAAAAAAAAGTAAGAAAAAGTTATTACTGTTATCACTTTTAAATCGTAGATAAAGAGGTTTGCGCAGACAACTTTCTGACGTGGCGGTAAAACAAAGCGTTTGAGATGAGCTCGGTTGTGAAATTAGAATAAGTATTTTTATTTCAAAATATAATTCATTAACAATCTTGATATAAAATATCCCATGAAATCTACATTTTGACTTAATATTATGAAATTATCAATGAATAAGTGTTAAGCGGAGATTAGTTCTATCTACCTTCAAGTTTGACACTAGTTATTACACGTTGTCTTTTCCTCGTAATCTGTGTTGCCTTATATTAAAAACTATAATCGTGTACTTTTCAACAACAGGACTCTGAATACGCACAATTCCTCGTGTAAATTAGGCAGTATTTACATAACATTAGATATAGTACAGAAAGTTTCTAAACACCCCATCAGATTAGTTCTAATTATTTTAACTAGTTTTTCCAAACTCAATTTATTAATTTCCGCAAGAAGCAATAGACTATCATTTTGTTTCTTGCGACGTAAGAGCTGAACTGTATGATAGTTTAAATAATTTAAAACCCCAAGAAACAAAATAACAATTCGAAACTTCGAGACTATTGAGTTTCATTGTATATTTTAAAACTTATATTATTTATTACTAGTAGGATTCGTTTGGTGTTCGTTACATTTAAAATCACGAAGAAATAATACGAAGATCTGATGAACTACAATGAATATGACGTTATCTCGATAAAATAAGCAAAACTAACATTTGCTACAACAATATTTAAATGTTATAAATCTATAAATTTAACTATACGAATCAACTTAATAATAAATATGTTTTCAATACTGAGTCAGTCACACTATAGTTAGATCGCTTTAATAAATTAGTGACGCAATCAATCTACCATCGCCCCGACCTTCTAAACCATATGATCTATAATTTTCACGATTTAATTTTTCAAAGGTGCTGGCACGTTGATCGTTACACAATTTCTTGACTGCGAACAAACTATAATACAAATATAGATATGTTTGTCATTTGCTGCAGATTGGAAACAAAAAAGCCGATTTAACACGAGAAAAAATGTATAAGTGGTAAACTTAATGTTTTATCACAACATATTTTTACAAGAATAGTTATTTTGTTAAGGCTTTACATTATAAAACAAACAAAATGACAGCTTCAGCTTGTACCTGATGAAGAACATGATTGAACATGAACCTGACTGTACATCAAATTGTATAGTTTTCGTCTTTCCATTTCCAATCTGCCTGAATGACTTAGCCCTTATGAGAAACTAGAAAACCTAAAAAAAGATGGGGATTTTTATTTATTTTTAAAATTACGTTCAATGCATCTAACGCCAAATATAAACAAATTATATTCTTGAAATACTGTAATAATAAACTAATCAATTTTAAAATTCTAAAAAAATAATAGTTAAAACTTTTTTAAGAGTAGGAAACTGGAATCATCAAGATTTTTCTGTAACTAAACTATTTAAGACGTAAATATCATATAATTTCGACTGGCTATCGGCCGCTTTATAAAAGGTCTCAACACCAACTTCCTTTTTTTCTAGTTTCTTTAAGTGGCGACTGTTAAGTACAACAATGTAATAAAATTACTCTATATATTTAAAAAAAATGGTAATAAATAATACGAATATATATTTAACTATTCACTTTGGCACTAAATTGGCATTTTCCGCTCATTCACACGCACGACCTCCTCATGCTATTTGTACGTTTATCTCATTTGTTTGTTTATATAATAATATAAAAGTGACAAGCACACGTCAAGTAAACATTTCTAAACAAGTTACATGAAAGAGATAAAATATTGTGGAGAAGCGATAATGTGAATGAACGGTTATTTTTTGGCAATTGGATTTACAGACATTTTGAACATACTATTGTCAACATTTTACTTTGGCTCCACTCTAAAATACTTATCTATAAAATAGATAAAAGTAATTAAAATTATATAATAAAAATCAACATCACACATTTTTGGCAAGTTCAAATGCGATTGGCATTTTGGTTGATAACGGATTTACATATAAATGCAAAATTTTAAATATTTTATGACCTACATCAAATTAAATAATACACAAGTAGAAAATATGATCGTTTAAAACCCTTAAAGCAAAACAGCGACGACATTATCTAATAAAATTACATTTAAGAAGTCATGAATGCAAAACGTTTATAAAACGTACGTCTATTTTACTATAAGTAGGCAAACTTTTAACATTAAACTGCGTTTCCATCGGCAACACTAGCGAATAAAATATTTTTATTATAAATCTGTTATTCTTTAGTACAACATGAACATTCGTGATAAGACCGATAACTTTAAATGACAGTATTTTTACTTTCATCACATAAAATCAAGGTTTAAAAATGAGAGAACTATAAACTTTCAAAATTGTTAGACAAAGAGAGCGTTACTAAAAAGTAACGTCACTACGTACTTTGCACTTTGTGCCGCAGTAAAATAACAAACAAATATTAAGCTAGTCATAAACTAAAATCTATTTAATTATTTTATATAGACATAGGAACGGTTTTATTTTTCACACTGCACTTTATTTTTTCTTGAAATTCCTATCAAAATAGCGTTAATATATGGACTTCATACGGCAGGTGACTTCCAAAACATTATTTCTAAAGTTTTAATTGTTCAAAAGTAGAAAAAAATGATGATTCTAATACAATTCATGGTACATACATATATTTGAATGAAAAAAGTTCGAAATAACAGTCAAGAGTCTTGAGCTTGGAGCTATCTACAAAACCAAGTCAACTAAACAATTAAATGACGAAAACGCAATAATTGTTATTTTAATATACTACATTAGATATTAATAAAAAGGTATTAAAACAGAGGTAGACTTACTGATTAATATCCATGACTTGTTTCATGGGTTATTTTTTAATACCTGACATAAAACGAGGGGTTTCATAAGTTTGTATCGTCTCTCTGTGTTTTTCTGTCTGTGAGAACCTAACTTTTAAACAAATTGACCGATTTCGAAGAAGATTTTTTGTTTAAAAGTCTACGTGGTCGAGATGGTTCTTAGATACATTGCAAATAGACTTTATCGTGGTTCAGTGTTTTTTTTCTAAATTTAAGGATTATTATTGGTAATAGTTTTGCAAATTTACATTAAAGTTTAATAATTGTACAAAACATAATTAACAATACTACAAACAATATGTAAAATTAGTTTTGCCGATGCGAACACAGTCGGATAATATAAAAATTAAGTCTATTAAAATAAACTCCTAGACATTCACTACTTATTAAAGAACATGTATTAATACAATAAGTACCCCTTTATTTAAAAACCGATTTTGTTAATTTACTATAAGTCCATGGATAACACGAAATTACAATAAAGAAAATTCACCAACCCATTTTATTTGCGGTTTACACGTTTCAATTTGTTTTAACATATTTTACCACATTGTCAAATATTTTAATATTACAGTATAACGTACTTATATAGAAGTATTTAAAAAATCTGGAGTGGTTAAAACAGAATTGAAGATATAACACCATAGTACTTAATCCAATTTATATTATTCATCCCCAAGCTGTTGTAGTTATCCGTTTTTTCAATAATTAGTGTATGTCCCACAAAAAGTATAAAACTTTTCATTAAAAAAACATAAGTAATTTAAATAAATATTACTATGGTCTTTTTTATATTACTGCAAGGACCAAAACATTCTTTTTATGAAAATCGACTTATCCCAATTTCTATATTAGTATATAAGCTGGTAGTTTCTCTAAAAGTAATAAGGCGTTACTTATATTTATACAAAATGTTGTGACCGACCGCAGCTAGATATTTTACGATTACGATTCGTACATCCGACTTTGAATACAGAAACAGGACACGCGCAAGCGGCTTTAGAGTGGGCGAAACTGAACATTAACATAATTAATACAATATAATCTTGTGTTATCCATAGCCTCTGTGTAAAACATTTTAATGGCAACATTATGACCAACGATTAGAAATGGTTTCTTAATTCTGCGCGCCTCGCATTAATGTTAAAACAGACTTATCGTTGTCTTAGATTAGCACAACCAGTGGACGCTTATTTCACAATAAGACAACCAGTTGAGACGTCGGGACCATGTGCACACTACACGGGACACGGTTCTATGTAACAGTTTATTATTTATAGTACTGGAAGACACACAAGCACACGGATATATAATATTATGTTGAGAGAGATATATGTTAAGAAATTCTAGTCGACTATACACATCAAATGGTGACTACTAGAGGCTTGTATTAGATTTATGCTGTTTCCCAGCTACCCCTCTCCTTTGATTCAGAACACAACAATTAGTACCTTCACACCCATATCTCGGAAGAGGTAGGCAGAGATACAAACCAAGATTTTCACAACTAGCCGAAGTGAGTAATAACTGGCAAACCTGTCGATAACCGGGCACATATCCATATCCTCTGACAACTTTATTTTTATTAGAAAATCTGAAAATATCAAATTTTATTTGTTTTGCCCGACCCGGGGATCGAAACCGGGAGCGCTTAAAGTCCAG
This sequence comes from Calephelis nemesis, assembly GCA_002245505.1. Lineage (NCBI taxonomy): Eukaryota > Metazoa > Arthropoda > Insecta > Lepidoptera > Riodinidae > Calephelis > Calephelis nemesis. The sequence continues at coordinate 393,859 of NJDD01000764.1, forward strand.
TCGGACATGAGGGCATTATTGCATCTAGCTGAATTGAAATGTTAATGAATTTTTTTCTCTAGCTCTCTCTCATTTTTAACTAATATCTGAAGGGAAACGATAAGGATAAATATATTTATACGATGACGACTTTGATTTTGTGGTTTATTGTCTGAGTTAATAGTCTGTTTTTAAAAAAAACCGGATGCGTCTTGGGTTTTTTTCGGGTACCTAATAGTTTGAGATGATTTACACATTTATTAGGCGGCTGGCTTAAGTAAAATACAACCGCACCAGCTGCGGCCGCGTCCCTGCAGATACATAAACTTGACGTATCAAAAAATATTATCACCATTAGTGTGCACATGGAATTGTAATCTTATGAACTATTTGACCAACTGTAGTGAAAATAAATAAAAACGCACTATGGGAATGATCGTTGTCATCTTAAAAGTATTGCTTAAAGGGTAACTTCGCAACTCGGGTACTTGGTGACCATGTAGTTGCTCAGTAGAAAGGGTGTAGGAACTAATTCGACGCCCCGTTTCTTTTGCAGGCGCCGATCGAGTGTCGCACAGTTCTCGCGATCTGTGAGGGTCACTGGGAAACCAATATACATCTTGAAAATTAGAAATATCAGAAATGTTTACGTATGCGATAAAGTTCAAGCACCAGTGGTAATATTTCGCCATCCGTTTTGGGTAAGGGTAGGAAATAGATCTGCATATCGGTTACAAGATAGTGTCGCAGCAGTAACATCTATGATGTTTACAAGCGATGGTCGACTCCTACCTTCTGAAAACCCGGCTCCTCGTTTATGATTTTACGACATAAATAAATGAACGAGGTCTCTTTTATATCTTGGTAAGTCTCTCTTATAGGTTTACTAATATGTTAAGCCGGAACACAATGTCGAGCACTGAATTATGGCAGCAGAAATAAACAACAGGGGATTAAGATCTCTGCAACAGATTTCTACAATCTTGTTAGAATATAGTACCTTTTTTTGGTGGCCTTGGCAGTGTGAATGTTTCCGTGGGTCAGACCCAGTACTGGTTCCGCCTTAGCATTGGATTCGTGGGCGTCACTCCCGGCGCCCGGATCGGAAACGCGGTTTCACTGGCTTCATAGCTACTCCAATCTTCCGCCTGACACAATGAACATATAGAAGTAAGTATACACTTAGATAATGGTGTACTTCTAGCGGTGAATGTTTCTAGCGGGAAACGCTCATTCATTTTGTTTTGGTTAAAATTTGTTTAGCAGCTTTCGCGAAATGTGAAAGACAGTCATTTCGAAATGAATGACTTTAGGAAGAAAAAATAAGTTTCGCTAATATAAATTGCAAAAAATATCAAAAACTTAGTAAGACAAAAATTTAAGTTAAAATAAATGTGACATGTCAAAAATTAAATTTCGTGTTTCAAAAAGTTTGTTTCGAGTAATAAGCTGTACTTACATCTGTATGATCCTCCGTGCCATAAGGGTATCTCGTGTTAAGGTCTGGTAGCACGGCGTCGGCCAGAGGTGTAACTTTACACGCGACGCTTCCTCCCGAGGGGAGGGGAGTGCTCGCGCCGGTGTGGACAGATTGGTCTGATGACACATACCTACAACCAATACCGTTTACGGTTTAAGTTATGTTACGTAATGGCCTAGGTTCATTTAATCGACGTTCAAATTGCTAAGATTCTAAAAAAGACCATTTTCAAATTAGTGAAATATATTTTTTTATGTTAGAAGTCGGCGAAAAAGTTCTCATGATGGTCAATGACAACGGTCGCATATAGACACCAAAGATGTTACACAATATGAAAGTAATGGTGTGCATAACACGAATAATTTTTAATTGACATCAATAAATAACTGTCAACTCTACATACAAGAAACTTAACGATTTTATTTAGCAATGCACTGTAAATAACTTTAGTATCTCTAGGTGATGTGAACCAAAAAATAAAATTCGAACGTAACATGTGCAATATTACCTTTTAATAGGTGGTGTAGCTTGTGTGGGCGAAGGCATTAGATGGTCAGGTGGCCTCGGCAAGGGGATAGGTGCTACTGCACCCTGGCTCTGTCCGTGAATCTTAACCATTGCGTTCTGATCACGCATGTAGTAACGACGGCATTTCAGAAGACCAAATATGACAATTATCGCCAAGAAGGTACCGCATAATGCCATTAGAATAATCATATAATAAGATGATTCTCCGTTTGCCATCTAAAACATGAAATGAGCACATATATTTCTTATTTGACCATCAATCTGTTTAAAAACTGCGTAAAAAATTAAGAAAATTCTAACGAGTTCGTTTTACAGCTACAGCAGTCTACAATATGTGGGAAAACTCAAAAATTGTAACTCACGCGATTGAAAATGCTTCATCTTTACTTATGCAATATTTAGAAAACTATGTAATCACATCTCCTACACAGATATAGTGACACATTTGTCATGAATACTTAAAATTGCATATGATCTATCTTTGAAATTTACGAAGAATGATTATGGCACTATGAAAGCCGAAACTTCCAACCGATTTTAATAAAATTTAGCAAACTTTGCAATGTGCCAGGGTAGTTTTAACTTCTATTTTTTACCTATAAATCACAATAATTAATGTTCCACAACAACAAAATCGAGGTGATGCGTTATTTTTTAATTAACTGACACAATATTTTTGCATATCTAGGGCATTAATACTGATGTAATATTACTTCTTTAGGAGGTTACAGTTTAAGTGATCTATGCTTACGTTTAACTTGGATAATGAAAACTACTACATACCGGTACTCCTTCATGACCTTCCGGGTCATTGGGACCAGGAAGGTTCTTTTTATATCTACCCCCGATTAGTATCTTAACTTCGCCAGCCGCAGGTTGAAATATAGTGGCTGCTAGAAGAAACTTAAAACTATCTTCAATTCCATTTGGTTCAATTGGTTTCTTTTTAATTACGTAATATATAACACCAGCTTTCACATCCTCGTGTGTGAAATATGCAACTTCTCTTTCTCTCGCACTTGTTTTCTCCCCTGAACTTCTTATAATTTTCTTAACAACTCCATACTTCGGTTTACGAATGATTGTGTATATTGGATCGCTGGCAGTTAGTTTGGCTAATTCCGTGGCATCAAAATTGTATATAGTTAATTTGGCCTTATCTAAATCTACTTTCAAATCTCTTAGCACCATCAGCGGTTGAACGATTACATTTATTCTGAACGGTTGTGTAGAATTACTATTATGGACGTAACCAACTAATTCGAAACTATCATTTGCAACAGTCATATCATTTTGCATATAAATGACAACTTTGTCTAATAAATCTTTGTGTGAGAAATATGTAACTGGATTCCTTCCAAGGTACATCATACCGTGAAGCGGTTGACGGGTTATGTTGTACCATACTTTTGATTTCTTCGCGTTTGTTTCAACGAAAATTTGATCTGTTGTGACTGTTGCAACATTTGAGCCTTGTTGTAAGTAGATAGGATGTAATGAGGACACGTTTAATACAACCGGTACCACGTCAATAGTGAATACTGTGTATGTGGGTTTAAAATGACCATCCCATACTCGAAAATAAAATGTTGCCGTTTGTAGCATCCCGGAATGCTCATATATAATTTTACCATTATTTATATCTTCTTGCGTGAATTTGTTTATAGACTGCGCTTCATCTATGGTTTGATTAATATCTAACATTACTAATCTGCCTTGCGTGGGACCACTTATTATGTCATACAAAATCCCAGATGAACCCGTATCAGCATCTTCTGTATATAAATCACGTTTAGTAATAGTATAGTTTTCTCCTTGCACTACTTGTATTTGAGGAGAATCAGTCAACAATCTGAATGGTTGATCATTAACTGGTATAATTTCAATGGGTATAGTAGCATTGCATAGTAGCACATAATCCGGCAATAAATATAGTGCCATGTCTATTTTATCATGTGTTGTATCCGAATCATCGTGTTGGTAATTAACGACACCATTTTCCAGTTGAGCTTGGGTTAACGAGGAGATAAAAGGTTTTAATTCACCGTGAACTGGCTGCGACCACTGCGCTTCGATCTGCGGCTGTCTAACGCCCGCTTGTGTTTCCAAATAGACAAGCACATTCGTAACGTTAACTTTTATCGGCACTTTATCACCTTCTTGAACTTTAGTCGGTGGTATATTTACATATTTAGCTAGACCCCCAGACGATACAGATATGTCTATATAAAAGAATTGATCAGTTATAGGCTTAGCTAAAGCCGCTTCAACAGTAAATATAAAGGAATCATTTGTTTTGAGGTCAGAAAACGGATGAGTATGCTCGTAATAGATTAGAGTGTTGTTAATGTCGTGTTGCGTAAACTGTTTTATTGATCTATGATGATTTTCGCCATTGAGCATTATAAGCCTGCCCAGGGACGGGGCTCTCTCTATTTTGTAAAGAATAGTTCGTGTGAGATCAGAGCATTTCGCCATTAGATGGTAGTTGTTAAGAGGTTCCCTCATTAATGGGAATACACGTAGATTGTTCCTCCTTGTTAATTTAAGAGAAACCGATTTTGTTGTAATTAGAAATGTTATCTTCGACAGCTCGTGCACGCCATCAGTGACATTAAATATCATCTTGCCCTTCGACCCATCTACAATTCAGATAGAAGCTAATGTTTAAAAACATACAGAATAGTAATATGTATTAACCATCGTATTAACTTATACGTAACTGATTTCTAATTACTTTCATTATAAGAAAGCAAGCAAATGGACATCTGGGTAGTATGAAAAATAATGTTTCGCCTATGGATTCAAAAGATTAGATTAAAGCTTTTTGATTGCTTCCCTCAAGTCTTTTGTGTAAGTTTAACTGCTACCCTACCCCTCTAACCGGAACACGATAAAAGCGTGTAATAACGTAACTTTGGCAAAAAAGGGTAACACGATAAAAATAACCAGGGCCATTAGACGACTATTTATAAGCACATGTATTGGACTTGAATTTTGCAAGTCCATTGGAAATAATATTTTACATCGGCTTGAGTTTTCATTGAATTTCTAAGAAACACAAATATACTGTGTATAGCATACAAATGTAACGTAACACTTAAATTGCAGATTTATTTAAACTCATAATACTTCACATTTTCACATTGTATAAAATAAAAAAATATTATATATTTATGAGTCACACATACGTTTCAAGTGTGAACTCCAAAAATAAAAATGAAAAAGAGTACGTACTTCTATGAACAAACAACACTTGTCGCCTGTCTATGTCGGCCTGGGTGAAGTGATCGACAGGGTTCTCCTCGTCTCCCCTCATAGCTATATAGCCCGACACAATGTCTACAACTCTGATCGTGACATTTTGTAATGGTGTATCAATGTCGTTCACATCTGCAAACATGAATAAAACAATGTAACAAATATTAACAAGTTTTAAAAACAATCTTTCATTAAACAGTAAATTATTTTTTTTACATTACATAATCCAAATCTGCTGCGATTGATCTGAAAATTCGAAATTATGACGCAATAAAGAATCTCCCACACCCTAAATACATCTATATAATTAAATTTCGTATTTTTTGTTTGTTTGCTACCATAGTCCTCCGAAATGGCTGAACAGATTTTGATGAAATTTTGTTTGCATACTTGGTAGGTCTAAACATAGATTATCTATATTTCCTTCCCCTAAGTAAAAAGGTATTTTTTATTTCTTTCCTTCTACTAAAATGATCTCTGAAAAAATTTAAATGCCAAAACAACATTTTCCGAGTGAGTTCGTATTTACATAAATAAATACAAACACACAATACATAACATCGCTCGAGGTAGATATTTTAATTAATAGAATATATGTGCTCCGCAACGTGAAAATATAAATAAAATAAATACTACGTACATAATTCATTTCTGGTAAAGGTAAATATCCCTCCTTCCCAGACACAAAGGCCCGTGTTGGCAGCGACTATGGGGGGCTCATCATTGACTGGCATAATGTTGATCCACACAACAAACGGCTCGCTTTCCTTTCCTCCCTCTGTGATGGCCACCATTTTAAATGAGTCCGTGGACTCTTCGGAACCGTCGTTGACGTACTGTCAATCAAATAAACACATACAGAAACCACAAACATACATTTATGGTAATGATCAAATTCTTAGAATATTAAATAAAGTATCTTCACGCCTGTATCCCTGAACAGGAAGGCAAAGGTACCCACGGCTAGCCAAAAGCACTAAAATCTAGAATATTCAATAAAGACAGAAATAACTACGATTTTTTTTCGATTTTATTGCAAATATGTATAATGTACATTTAGTGACAGTTTCAATAAATCAATTTGATAATTGATATTCAATTTGATAATTGATATGTGATATATTTCTCATTAAATTTGCTATCGTTAAAAAAACGTTCGACTTAAATGCAGTAAAAAGATATATTTTATGTATTACAAGTTATTTCGCAAATTACTTTTAAATGAGTTTAATGTTTGCATTCTCACCTGTATATTTCCAGTGTTGAGTTTCAAGACCGGCAACAAGCTGACTTCCTGATCGGCCATCACGATTTTCCCGAATTTCGGTTTTGACGTCACCTTATACGATACAACCTTTCCTCTGTAGTATTCCGTGACAATTTTAAACAAATCCTGCTTGACACTGACCGTTTCGCCTTCGACGACACTTATGTTAGTTGCCATCACGTAATAATGCTCTGGTATTATAATGACCGTTAATTCTAGCCCCCTTAACCACACAATTCCGTTGGTGACATCAACTTTTATCCTATCCCTGGTCCGATTGACCCCAGACTGGACATACACGAGTCGGTTCGAGTTGATGATAGATTGGTCGAATACTTTAGTATGAACAGGCTCGTCGTTATAATTCTCCACTTCTATAGATCCCGGAGTAGCGGTTATTTCCAACCAGCCGTGATACGGTCCCTCGGTTACTTGGTATATTATATTAGATGGTTCAATTTGAGGATGCATCACCTTAAAAGAAGATGATATAAAATAACCTGAATAGAAGGTCTTACGTCCTTAGAACTAGGGTTTATTCCCTGACACACACGGATGTAATATATACCTTCGAAATTTTGTATATTTCTAAAACTTAGGTATTTCGGTGTAACCTATTTTAATTTTACACACCAATAAGCACTTTTCAACCTATACCGATTTCTTGTTGATAAAAATGGCACTTTAGGACACAATAGGCGGTAATGATTCATTGCCATCCCCCGTGTAAACCAACTACCCTATTCTCCAAACCGGAACAAGACATCAACGAGCGCTGATACTATGACGATAGGCATAGGTAATGCGGTGAACAAAATATTAATTCGTTTTAATTGAGTAAAACTTCAATTTAAATTGTAAACCATGTTATATCATAATTTATTGTACCTAGTTTTTAGCCTATGACGTAATTCCACATTATTATTAAATACCTCCACAAAATCCTTAGTAATGTTGACACTAGTGGATTCCTCTACCGCAATAGGTTTGTTGGTGGTCACCTTCAGAGGCTCCCAGTAGCTGGACGGGAATATCTTTATGGGATATATTCCCTCGCCCCATGCTTCTAGGCACGTTACTTTAAATCTGTAAAAAATGTAAGCTTTACAAATCTAAAACTATTTTGAGACAAGATTTTGAAACAAATTTTCGAAAATATTTAAAATCGTGCTTCTGCGTTATTTACCAACTTCTCACACACCTTTTTATAGATCATAATATGTTTATTATAATATTATTATGACCTACACCAGTTTGAAAAAAAAAACCTACTAAAGAACCGTGGCTAACAAAACATTTAAAATTATACCTAAATGCATCAGTGGGAGTTTTGGGCTCTCTATGCCGATAAGCCACTCTCCCTGCCGCTATATCAAGCTGCGTGAAGGTATAAACTCCCAGACCCTCGCCGACTTCGATAGCGCCGTGTTTTGGTTCTTGTGTGATCTCGTAACGTATATCCTCTTCTAGACAATTCATATTTGTATCCACCTTCATGAAAAATAGAATCAGATCAATACACTAATTATTACTCTGTCTATTTACTGGGAATCTGCAGTTTCCATCGTCTGCACTTGGTAGAACTCTATGAATGTTTGATTATCGTGAAAGTTTGCAAATGATTTTTATCAAACATAATTTATAGAAATCGCTAGAAAGTAGTCTGTGTTATGTACAAAAACACTAACTAAAATTGAATTCTCAATCACTCACGCGTCATCCAGGAGAAGCATTTTATTGGTTGGATATCGATTTAAAATAATGTTCAGTTAAATATGTGTCTAAATGTTTCTTGTAAGACGGAATATTGCAGCATGTTAAAAATATTGCAGCCATATCTGTTCTACGTTAGTACCAGACTCTTTTAAAAACTATAATATATGTATATCAACAGCTTCATACTGAACAGTTCGTTACTGACGAGTTCGTCGGGGTTGGTACCACCATCTCACGTCTCATAGCCGTCATAACTTCAGTGCCTGACAATTTCGTATACCAGTTTGTAAGAGTAAAGAAGCTGTTGCACTCGCGAGAAGTCTAGTATTCCAGTGTCCTATTGGTAGTTGTTATACGGCGTTATAGGTGACGCGCATTCCTTAAAAAAACAGGATAAGCTGTCTGCTTTTCAACATTTTTTTACTATAAAAATACAAACAAACATATAATAACAATAGAAATATTTAAAGTGTAAGCTCACCAGCATATCCCTTGCAGTAATAACAACGGCCTTCCCATTTTCAACTATAGACCCATTTGTCGGACACATCCGTATGAAGGGCGGGGAAGCCTGGATCTCCAAGTTACCGTTCACATCGAACAAACCATCCGAAATCCAAAACGCCATTTTTCCATATTCCTTACCCTGGTGCTTGAACAGTACCAAATTTTTATTGATGTCATCTTGGGAGAACTGACCAATCTGTTCGGATGGGTTATCTGCTCTAAAAATACCACCATTCGGCGGATCTTTTGTGAATCTTTGCACTGTGTAGATAATATCAGATGGTTTTGTATCCAAATCTGCGTCTGTGTAACTCAAGTCGCGTGCTGTTATGAGTCTAGCTCCACCATGGACAATGTGGAACACCTTGTCATTCGCTCTCACTGGACTATTATCGTTCTTTAGGATGATATCTATATGAAATACACCGACATACTGAAAGTCCTCCGGTTCAGGACTTAAAGCCATAAAATGAAACGAATCGTGTTTACTTTCTGAATCGTCATGTGCATAATAAACTCTGTCAGAATTCAATTCCTGCAAAGTGAAGTAGGTGGTGTTGTCTCTAATAATCTTCAAATTATCATTAACAACTTCAATTTTTCCATGTTTCGGTAAATGAGTAATATTAAATACTAAATTAGTCACAGCGTCTGTTCGGAAATTCAAGTGTGTAGCTGGAATAGCCATTCTTGATCCTTCATTAACTTGAAGCCTTTCCAGGGTTGTTTGAACTCTGCCACTGGGATGATCAGAGGTCGATGTACTGGGTATATGGCTTATAGTCATTACCCCTGTAATGTTTTCGCATTCTGAAGCACTCACGACAAATGCGAATTCATCTTGTATATGCGAGTAGGCTCGCCTGTGCAATCTATACCACAGCTGATCCAGATCTATGTGCTGTTGTGTAAAAGTACTGTGGAGTTGCAAGTGGTGTTTGCCGGAGGACAAGTGCAGTATTCCATACTTAGGAGTTTTTAGTATAGTGTATAGAATTTTATCTCCAGTTAGAATGAGAGGTCTGGTCTGAAATCTCAAATGCTGTGAGGATATAAAAGCATCTCTAGTATTATTTAACACAAGTTCTTCATTCATCATTTGGTACAACTCCAGTTTAATAAATGTTAGCCGAAAATCGTATAGTGTATTCGTCCGTATTGTACCCACAGATGCTTTGAACTGTTGACAAGATATTTATATTAATGGATAAATGTCTTTGCTAATCGATTTACTACTAAAGTTGATCTTATTATTTAATGTTCATCATACAAAAAATAATATTAACTTTAAGGCACATCTCTGAAGGCCTACTCAACAAATTAAACGTTTAATCTAGTTTATTTCTAAATATTAAAACCACGTTTTTTTAAATGAATAAGTATTTGTAAAACTTTTAACTTGTCAACTTTTATAGAATTAAGACGAAAAAATATGTCACGCCCGTCGCCATCTCGCAGGAATCAGGATATTCGAAGAATTATCAATTAGTACCTAATGTCCCTCAAAACAGATACTTAAATCCGAGAACTACTCGCCCCAGTTTGAACTTCAAGAATAACTCTTTCGAAATGATAGAAAAAAATGTAATAAGAGACTAAGCAAGAGGCAACAGTCTATTGTGTATTATTGCAGTCAGAAAATCAATCTGCTTTACTTCCTTTAAAATTTAATTTAACACATTTTAGTTTAACATATCTGTGTACAATTTTGATTACCACAATTTAGTAACTTAAAATTTACAAATTAATTAGAGGAGCTGAACATTTAATTTTAAAGTCAATTCTACGATTCTATGATTTATTTAGGTAGTGAGACAAAATATAGATATACCTTAAATTCATCATGCGTGGGGTTGCCGAGCAGGTGCATGTACCGTACGCGTCCAAACGTCACCATTTCGCCAGTGAATGAGTCCACAGTTTGCCAGGTACCGTCTAACACTCTCAGTCGCTCTACCACTCCAAATTGTGGCGGCTTTACAATATCATACCTGAATGTTTTTTTTATTTATTAGTAGAATAGTATTTTTTCACATTAGTGACCTTACAAAAAACTAGGTGACTCGACAAAATTCGTACCTACACAATATCTACCATCAAAGCATCAACGAATCAAACGAAAAAAATGTACAAAGTTTCATCAAAATCGATGCAATTGACAAGTTATGTCCTGACTAATTTGAAATCACTTAGCAACTACATTAAACGTCTATAGAAATGTTATGTACAAAAAAATATGTACAAATGGATAGCACTAAATGTGTATTAGGCTCTTTCTATTATTGAGGTTGACTGGAGATATACAATAAGTTTAGTTGTTGAGAAGCAACTTTATTACCATAGGTGGTTTAAAACCAATAAGATACTTGCTACTTAAGTAGCAAAAACATGATTTAGTAGGCAGTGACTACAACTACCTACGATTGCTCTCTTGTAGTTTGTCTGTTGTATCAACAGGCATGTCAAATTAGGTTAAAAATTATTTGTTTATTGGTTCCCCTCGAATTACAATAAGGTTTTATATGTAGTAAGACTAAATTAATAAAATTAGCATCGTCTCTATATGACTAAAAGACACCATAGGTAATAGCAGTGTCGCTGTCTTGTTGTTGGGGTTGTCAGTCCTACTGTGCAATTCTATGGTTTACGCAGCTTTCAGGACCTGAGAATCTTAATATGACACTGTCACTACGGCACCAGGAAGAAATAAGGCGGTGGATCCCTACCCAAGCAAGCACTGTACTCTATAACCAGTGATCCATTTGATCTTATTTTCGTCTCGTAAAAGCAGAGAGACAGATGTCATATCCAACACAGAAGACACGGACCAACATAATATATGTATGTCAAAAATGCATAGTATTTAGTATTAGATTTTTTATTAGATTAGTTTTATATCCTAACGTATTACTTCCTAAAATATTAATAATTTACATGTAAGATATTAATGAATCATTATTCTAAACGCGTTACTTAGGGAATTTACTCACTTGACTTGCACACTGGTTTCGTCAGCGTTTGTAGTAAAGGTCAAGTTATCGGCGGTGATGAGAGCGTACGAGTTGTGCACCAACACCAGCCCCGTGTTGTTCACCAGTCGAACCTGCAGCGGGACTATCGATATCCGCAGCACACCAGGACCACTCGTTTCTATTCCATCTGACACCTACAGGAAAACGTTTTACGATTACACACATCCCATCTTCGGCGCTTGATGGAATTTCGTCGTGTTATATTAATTATCTCGGCATTTGTAGTGGCTTCATTCTACGTTTCTAACATTATCAACAATGCATGAAGATAGATGAAAACTTATACAGATTTATGAGGACTAAGAATATTGCTTTATAGGTAGAAAAAAATATTAAATTAAGTTAATCAAAAATGTGCTATGACGACTCTTAAAAAATGTGCGCCCGTTAGTCGAACACTCCAACCACACTCAGAAATAGGCATCTACGTTCAGCACATAATTGCCCACCCTCCTCGGGAATCGAACCCGAGCCTCCCAACTGGTCAGTGCAGATCGGCGTGTACGGCACGCCTTGACTAGCGAGGCATTCGAACTTCTATATAAATAAAAATATAACAATTGAATTAAAATATCAGGTAAATTTCTAATTGGACAAAAATATCATATTGTTAAAAATTACTGTATTCGAAATAATATCATAAAGATAATTATTACTGTATTAAAAAAATGACAACAAATGACATACAATTTTACATAATTAGCCACTCGTATTCGCAACCCCATAGATAGGCAACACATTAGTAACAAAAATATGTTTTTTTTTTCTATTTTTCAGTACACAGTACTGGCATGCACAAATTTCATAGCTATACTTTGTCCTCCCATATAATGTTTAACCTTTGATACCAAGTAAAATATACTTAGCACTGTACAATAAAAGAGACAGACATAATACATTATATGAATTTGACAGCTGTCGAAAGTAAAATAACTGGTTTGAGAAAGTATAGACGGTTGTTGTGTCAAGTTTCATATTTACTTGTAATGTAAGACGCAGTGACGTCTTGTTGAGCTGCTTGTCGCTTGTTGTCCCGTGCACATAAGATATGACGCCGGAGTCAATGTCCTGTTGAGTGAACGAGTCTACCGGTTGACCAGACATCTCTATATGACCGCTGAAACAACAATTTTATATACAGTCACGTCAAGTGCCCGAAACGTGGCCGAAACTTAGTAAACATAATAACATATTTGTGTTCAGGTTGATGTTTATAAAAGCACTTTTTCAAAAGTATTTTGAAAAGCAAAAGGTTAGGCGAAAAATTAAGTTTAATATTATTATTAAATACATATTTTATATTTTACCTGTTGATTTCATTCTTTCCATGTAACACAGTATACAAAAGGTCTTCGGGCGGCGTATCAGGATCCTCTGCTTTCAGTATATCAGACGTTATTACTTTCCTTGTCCCCTGTAAAATATAACGCAATAGAGTTACTATTCATCAATATTAAAAAAAAAGTCTTATATCATGATTTATGATCTTTTTGACAGTTTTTGAAACTGAGGATGAAAATTTCTGAACTTATTCTAATCAAATTTGATAACTGTAATTAACATCGTAGACTTTTGTCGAATACCCAACTTCGACTAAGAGACTAAGCAACTTGAAAGACGAATGTATAGTTTGGCAGTTATTGGCAGTTATTGGCACTAGCGCTGTAACTCTGACAGGGTGAAGAGGGAAGCCATTGAGCTCACTTACGTAAGACGATTTAAGTTCTAGCCTTAGGTTAACAACGTAGTCTTTTACCAATAGGATTACATGTATTTCTCACAAGAAAAAAAGTATAACTTTACCTCCAAATTAAATAAATAGAAAGGTGCGCCATAATTGTTAATAACAATAATTAATCGATAGTCCTATTTTTAATCACTTTTTATCGTAATTCGTAATAAACCCAATTATGTAATAGTGAACATATTAATTTATAATTACTTTTTACACAACACTGATTAGTCTTAGAAGCAGACTATATGACATTTTCACGTTTAAGTAGTATGAAAATTAAAAAGCATATATATTTTGTTTTTGCACCGTTGTCAGGATTGGATATGTGGCAGGGTTGGCGATAGATTTGCCACTTATCACTTGTCTTATACTCGTCGAGGGTACCCTTTATTCTCCTCAGCCCACCCCTTCCGGGAATGCAGGCATAAAGAGAGAATAAAATCATAGTTCTTACCTAATTATTTACTATTTTGTTATGAGATTGTAAGACGAGCACACGCATTTCCCGATAGTAAGAAATACGCTACAATATAGATACCGAGGGTGGTACTGACGTAATGGCGATGCTCAGGTGTTTTTCCACCAGCCACACTAACCACCAGACTGATATATAAAAAGTGATGTTCGTCTTAAGCACAAAATTCTAAAAAAAATATACGGATAATTGTGTTTGGATACAGACTAGCAATCGCTTGTCGTTTTAAATTTAAAATACATTCATAAAATAACAGGCACAATTATTTTATTTACCATGCAATTTTACGTGTTAGACGACCATAAGTAACTCATCCATACCAAGTTTTGGTTTTCTATTAAGTTATTATGGTCTAATCGAAACCAAATGTTATATATTTGTTTTTGTTACATTATAATCGGCCATGCTTCAGCCAAATATAAATATTATACAGGCTGAAATATTCATGAATAATTTTAGTTTTTTGAGAAAAGTTTCTAAGTGTTATCATTTCTCAAGTAAGGAAAGTTTTGCATTTTATTGAAAATTTTATATATAAAATTGAGATAGTTAAATGAAATCTACGTTGTTATACTCACACTATACAAACATCACGGGTTATTCTTGTGGTGTCATAAAAGCATGCAACTACAGAAAAGCAACTCATACAAACTAAGTGAAGCGCTTCCAATATTCTGAAAAACAAAAAACAGACTCATAAAATAATAATGGCAGTCGTTTTCAAACTACTTTTCAAACAAGGCAAAGTTAGGAAAAATCTACGCTGGCGCCGATTCTGCAGCATACCTAATTATTATTTAAAGCTACAATGAGTTCGTAATTATTTTGTAAAGCGGTGTCAGACTATCACAGATCTCTATAATTCAGATTAATAGTAATCTGAACTACATTATTAAACAAACCCGGTTATGTCCAAAACTTTATAAAACAGACTATCCGACTGTCAACATTAATATGAAATATTATAAAGTATAATAAAGGAACATCAAATAGCGGGGTTACTGGGGTCCAAGTGAGCTAGATCGAATTACCAATAAATATCAGCTGTGAATGATATATAAAAGGCTGAATTGGAGTAATCCAAAATCGATTTCTGATAGAAAATCATCATAAGCATAAAATTTTTTTTATAATAAAAAAGTATGTATTATTGATACATGAAAAGATAGTATAGCAACGAGAGCAACGTTTTTATTATGTGTTTTTTCTTTCTTTTTCTCACTTTCTAGATATCGAAAAGCTGGCTTAGAGCGTCGAAGAAATGGCATTTAATTTAATCACCTCTTTTTTGTGTTAATTTATTTATAAAGGCTCAGTAACAGTTAACAACTCAAGTAGGTATACATACAGTTGTAATGCTACGATGCTTTAGCAACGGAAATTTTTCGGCATGAAGTGATTGATATACAGTGAGCGAGTCACGTGTTTCGTATGACATTAGGGTATCGTATTGCGATCTTGGTCTACTGTCAACATCCAGATAAAATGTTTAGGTAACACTCATGCTGTTTGAAGGAATCATTGTTTCCTCTTTCGGAGGTTTTACATCAGAACACGTACTTCGTACGCGTGTATCTACGTTGTCTACTATGATGTAGTACCACAATGTTTTCTATAAGTACTCTGTAAATATGTGGTAATTTTAGTAGTGAAAGTCCGACATAGTATTACCGTTGGTACTACAGTCTGTAATAGCTTTAACAGGAACCTATCTGGAACGCCTTACTAATAAACAAAATATAATAACGCAAAAACACGACTTAACTACAGTTTTAATAAGGTCGCGGTTTGAAGTGGACAGTTCGCAAGATTGAAATAAGGGGTAGGGAAGGATCAGACCATGGGGTATAGCCTAAACCTTGTGTTCTCATAAAACCTTTTACAGGCATCAAGCTTTCACAAAACAAATTAATTGATTGATTAACTTTTAAGTCCGAGTTACTCAAACTAGCTTTCAAAAACAACTAGGGGTTTGCAATAAAACTCCATACACGCTACGAGAGCGACAGGGGGGGGGTTCCTATAAACAAATAATAAAGGGGGAACACACGACTATAACTTTGAGTATCCCTTTCGGAGATTAGCTACTAAGTACAAAATGTTACAAAGCAACCAGTAGACTCTTTTCGTAATCACTAGTGATATTTTCCTTTTTTGTTACCTGAGTCAGGCGTAATATTTTCCCTGGCAGCAGGTTAAGAACGGGCGGATCGTTGACAGGCGTGACATTAACATGGAGGGCGAAGGTGTTCCTCCCCTGCAGGTAGCTAGGCAAGGTGAACTTTGTCTCCGGTATCAATTCCATCTCCAGAACTATAGCGTCCTGGTGGTTCTCAGACCCATCATGTACATAGCGTACCTAGTTTGTCAAAAAAATCGCCATAAATACATTGCGTTTACAAATATCCTTCTGATTGATAATTACTTATAAATAATACGCCGCCATTTAGCAGGCTTCGTGGTATCGGTGACCGCGAAGTTTCGGTTTGATTAGGGGCAGGCATTAGTGTGATAAACATTATCTGTATTTCTAGGATTGGGAATTTATTAAATTTATATTGATATATAAGTAGATAATATGACATAATAATAGCCATTCAGTGGCAGTATATGGGCGCGGCGGCATCCAACCATAGCGACATCACTGGGTTGTCTGACTAACGGGGATGGTAGCCAGTAGTGCTAAAGAAGTCACTGCTACTTGCCGGTGAAATAAAACGACGGAGAGTCTCGAATTGTCAATGACCGCAATTCCTAATCGGCTTGATTTTTTGGCGTTGCGTTGAGATGATGGATGCGTTGAATGCTCTGAGAAGTTTGGTTTGATTCCTGCCGCTGAGTTTTACCTTCGGACATCGCGTCTGTGTTAAAGCTCCCTATCATGTCCATCACCTTAATACCTGGTAATCTACAACTGTGCGATCCCGAAGACATTTCACACCTCCATTGTGAGACAGTTTACCGAGAGTGGTATTTCCAAACGAGTACGACTTACGAACCTTCAAGAAAAGAGCGTAATTATTCCATAAAGGTCGCGACGCATCTTTGGTATTCCTAGTTTTGCGGATGTCCGTGAGCAGCGGTGATCTCTTTCCATCAGGTGGCCCATTTGCTCGTTTGTCACGTCTTATTTATAAAAAAACGTTCTTGGTCAGTGGTCATATTGTTCACTGGCTATATTTCGGTTTAGTATATTCGTGTTCAATTGTTATGCTAGGGCTACTGTCGTAAAAGTCATACCTTATCTCTGGACAAATCCATGAGCGTAAAGAACTGTTTCGCCTTTTCCCCTTCTATATAGTTGGTGTACTGCGGTATGTTTCTCTGCAAAGACAGATCAACGGCTATGCGGCCGTGCTGAGGCGACTGGGCCACATGTAACAACACCCCCGAGGGGCGGACGCCGTATTTGTGGTGGTCTAAGACAATGTCTATGTTCTGGGTGGTGATCACTGCCACGCCCCCCTCTTGGACGGTGAGCGGGTACAGCGCTACTAGTTCTAGTTCACTGCTTGATTTCGAAAATATCTGGAAAAAAATATGATATAATTCATTAATCAGTTCTTTGTTACAATTAAAATATTTACATTATTCCTGCTACTCAGGCCTTTCGAACATGTCGGCCTCTTAAGGCTATATCAAATCAAATTGTATTAAATATTTCTGACATCTATACTAATATAATAAAACTGAAAAAAATGTTTGTTTCTTTGAATGCTTACTTGAACGTGCTAACATCAGAAACTTTTGTTCCGATTTGAAAAAATATATTATTGTTTAATAACCCATTTGTCCTGGAAGGCTATAAGCTATATATTATTACGCTAAGACCAGTAGACAGAGCACCAATGAAGAATGTTTCAAATAGGACTTGTTCCTATTTTTTTCCTTACACACTGTTAGTTGCTGTTAATGTCAAGCGATACTAAGTTCGCCGGGTCTCCTAGTTTTGTATATAATTTCTTTAAACGTGTGTTTGTCCTCTAATTCTTCCTAAACGGTTAAACCGATTTGTTTGAAATTTGGTCTATGTATATCAAAGGGGTTTTGGGTTTACATTATATAATACAATAACTCTTTATTGTGCATCAAATACAGATAAATTACAAATACATCAAATAAAACTTAAATTATAAGATACACAAGGGCGGCCTTAAAGCCAAATCAGTGATCTCTTCCAGGCAAGCCTCATATGGCACAAGATTTAACAGAATACTGTGTAATGGTGTTTTTAAAAATATAAAAATGCATCTACTAATAGACAAAATAAATCGTCCTAAAAGCAGAAACCTGTTTTAATTATGAAGTAGTAAAATTTAAAACAAGCAATAATAGTATTAATCACAGTGAACGCAGAAAGTGACGCTTTAACATACTTTTGAAAATATTAATATTTGGAGCTCTCCTGATATCTACGGGAAGAGAATTCCAAAGCCTCACTGCTTGCGAGGTAAAAGGACGGCTATAGTAATAAGTGTTACGAGAGGGAACTTGAAGAGTATAATTATCCACTGGACCTAAGAAATTTTACCTCACTGTTACAGAACTTAAATCTCTCCTTTAAATAAATAGACGCAAATGGATCAAAGAGAATAGAGTACAGAAAAGACTACTTGTTAATAGGCAACCATTTGAACTTAGCACGGAATTCGGAAACGTGATCATAATTACGCAATAAAAATATGAATCTAATACAAAGATTTTGAAGACGCTCGAGTTTATTTATTTGCTCAACAGTAAGATTTACATAGCTAGCGTCAGCATAATCTAAGATTGAAAGTAGCAGGGAATCAGCAAGCGTAATCTTGGTAGGAATCGGGAGCAAAAAGCGAAGACGTTTCAACGAATTCCAAGCACAAAAATATTTTCTACTGACCTCCTGTAGTTACTTAGTCCAAGAAAGGGTATTATCGATAATAACACCTAGGTCCTTAACGTAGTTACTATATGGGATATTAACATTATTCACTTTAACAGGGGGTACACTAGACGTATTTATCTTATTAACAGTCCGGGGCTACCAATAATAATGACCTGAGTCTTGATTGTATTAAGTATAAGACCATAAGATTTACTCCACTTTTCGATACTGACCAGATCATTATTAATAACAGTAATAGCATTGTGAAGTTCCGAGAGGCGAGAGTGGGTGTAAATTTGAAGATCGTCTGCATAAAGGTGGAAGAGGGAGGATAAGAACAGAGTTACAGAATTAATGAATGATGTGAATAGGAGAGGTCCAAAACTCCAAAAACAAAACTCCACCTTGAGGCACACAACTAGTGAGAATGGACCAAGATAACATAACTTCTACCACTAGAACAAATTGTGTTCGTCCCTGTAGATAACTGCGAAACCAATTAACAGAAGCAGGAGAAAAATTTAAAGTTTCTAATACTGCCAGTAGCACGTCATAATCCACAGAGTTGAAGGCGTTACTAAAGTCAAGTAAAGTTAACACTGTAACATCTTGTTGTCCATAGCGAAACGAATGTCATTCGTAATCTTTACTAGCGCAGTAGTCGTACTGTGCCCTGAACGGAAAACGGACTGGAGATCATTTAATAAAATTTTGGGAGTTAAGGAAAGAAGAAAATTGATGATGAACTAATCGTTCCAAAACCTTAGACAGGAATGGGAGAATAGAGATTGGTCGATAGTAAGACGGAGCGACAGGATTCGATTTTTTAGGAAGCGGGATAATTTTAGCGTTCTTCCAGGGATTATACAACAAAATTCAAGTATAATGCATACTAGAAGTATTTACTATTTGTTTTCTTCGTTCGATCGTTTTCTAATGCGTTAGAAACTTTAAAAACGATTGTTGCCCATAACATTTAAAAAATTACCTTATACTTCTCCGCATAATCAGGATTAACGCACAAATCGGTATCACATTTGCAAGTGAAGTGATCGACACCATGCTGCTCACACGTAGCGTTCGGTATACACGGCGGACTGCCGGGACTCGAGTGGCAGGGGTACCACCACACACATTTCGGACTCACTCCGTATGTTACAAGCGCATTAGGTAAACCGAACATTTTATCATCCACTTCTACTGGTTTTATACAACCCTATAATATTACAAACATCATATTAGCCGTTTTATTATTTAAATATAACTGACCTGCGGACGTTCCAAAGGTTAATCTACCTACTGCATAGTTTTATTAAAAACTAGCAGCCCGTCCAAGCTTTGTACGGTTTCTATGTTATTGTACATATAAGCCTTCCTCTTTAATCACTCTATACATTAAAAAAAACATCAAAATATGTGTATTGCACAACATATAAGATACATATAATGAAGTCAGCTAAAAATCATATACTACGGTGTTTTTATGACATTAGTCAACGAATAAGCACACGGCTCTTCTGATGGTAAGAGACCACCCGTGCAATTCAGACCGGCTGACTTACCATCCAGACCGGAACCTGACACTGTCTTTATAGGTATGTGAGTTGTCCTACACAAAATGCTGGACTGTGGTCTTGTCAATAATGACTCATTTAAAGGCCAGCATTATGAAAATTATACTAAACATATTTTATACTACGGAACTGGACCAACACAGAAGTCTTTTTTTTTAATGAAGCATACATATATGTATGTTCGCGCCAATCCCTTACGTGGTATTCAGAGAGTATCGAGTGCCAGACCTCACGATCCTGACAGCATGCAATTGAAGTAATACATTAATATATTAATTATGGCCTATATTCAAAAAAACGTTACGTGTCGTGTTACAGACGTCTTGAAATATTTTTAAATTATTAATAAAAACTCCTACAGTAAGTAGAAAGAGAAGTTAATAAGGTTTAGCCAGTCCAGTCTTTCCAAGCAATAACTAGCATATATACATACCATTATACTAGAATCTGCTGCTTTTATCCCCTTTGCAAAGGCACGTTGCCGTTTCTCACTTTCTATCCCACCGAGATAGAATGAGTCGGATAAGTCTAAGTATCTGGTTCCGCCGCTCTCTATGCGTGTGCTCATTGCTATGTTATCTACTGACAGCTGTAACAATATTTCAGTAATATTCAAATTCAATAAAAATAATTCAAATATTTCACAAATTGAGATCAAATTCAATACACATACTCGTACACAACTTTAAGAACTAACTTATAAAAAACCAACGTAGCCCGGCATTGGATATGTGGCCATTTGGCAGTAGGTTTGTCACGTATAACATTTTGGAATTTAATGTGTTAGGCTAGAGGTGAGTGCTCTGGTTGAATATCTCTACCTAGCTCTCTTCAGGACGTAAAGATATTATACATAACTTTGATGCGAACACAATATTGTTAAATACTTTGTGGAGTACTAGATGTCGAGTGGCTAGCTTATACGCCTAAATACACTGACCAACCGCGAGACTCGGGTTCGATTCCCGACGGGGCAGGCATTTGTGTGATGAACATTAAGGTGTCTGCATTTTCGGGTCTGGGTGTTTATTAAATTTATTCTGGTATCTATTAAAGTATTTCTATGTATTAGAATCGTTGACCAACACCCATAACACAAGCATATAAATTGCTTACTTTGGGGTTAGATTCAATTTATGTAAAGTGTTCAGGAATATTTATTTATTTATAACATACATATTACAAGTAAAAACTTGTCAAAAGTATAATTTTTGTTCAGTTTTTTATTTAATTCAGTTTCATAAAAGAACATATCGCATTTGCCACCAATAAACAAGACATACAAACAAGTTGGGTATAAAATTCACATCGCCAATGTACAACTCAATTAAACTTATTTTTTATCGAATGTTAGGTATGTACAATGCCCACAGACGAATAACAACTTTTAAAATATATGACAATAAAAAAAATCGCATCGCAATTCAACAAAAATAGTATTCTGGGTCAGTCTATTTGGAACTATTCCAATTTTATACAAATGAATTTAAATACTAATGAAAAAGTTGAATAAAATGAAGCTTTAAATGCTACACTGATATTAAATTTTGGTCCAACTTTGTATTATGATGATATGATAGCGCTCAG
Source organism: Calephelis nemesis (assembly GCA_002245505.1). Classification (NCBI taxonomy): domain Eukaryota; kingdom Metazoa; phylum Arthropoda; class Insecta; order Lepidoptera; family Riodinidae; genus Calephelis; species Calephelis nemesis. The sequence goes on from NJDD01000764.1 coordinate 415,861, forward strand.
TAAACCTTATTTTACCTATATTTTGTAACAACTTCAACACGCACATTCCGCAAATAAATATATTTTCTTTCTTTCTTTTCTTATATATTAATGAAATCGCTTTTAGGTGTGTTCATACAAATGTTAACCACTTGCAGATAGACCAACTATCTACAAGCAATAACAGTTGACGAACTGACTAGTAAACCGTACAGTCCATACAATTATTTCCGTGCTCGTACAAGTCATCTTTAACCATTCTCTTGAAAAGAAAGAACGCGACGCGAGTACTACAATATGACACAATTACTAGAAGTATCCTAAATAATTTTAGGCTTAGGGGTGAAGATACGCAAAGCCAAAAAAAATGGTTTATCTTAAAAGTACAAAATTCGCTGTGCAAAAACCATAGTTTACAAAATATGCAAAACATCGCATTACTTTTTTTTGCTTTTCTCTTTCATATAAAGTAAAAAGAACGAGGCAAGTTTAAGTTTAAAAAAAAGAAAAGGTTAGAATTTCTTTTTCCCGTGTTAGTTCGGGGTTTGCAGAATAGACCATCTGCCTTTCTGCCAAGCAGCTCGTAAAAGGGCTTACCGTTACTAACACCGTGACATCTGACTAGGTGGTAGTTTCGCAGCAATTCGCACGGATGGTACCACTGCCTTACCTATTATTGCCATAACGTCAGTGCTAACCACCGACGTGTTCTGGTTCGGAGGAAACGGTAAACTTAATTTTGCTCCAGGCCTAACATTACGACCTCAGGTTGGCAAGGCACCATTACTACATTTAGTGACTCTAGGCGGCTTGAATTTAATATGCACTATAATATTTTTAACCTTAACTTTCCTACATTAAAATATGGCGGGTCTTTTGAAAGTAACCCTGTATAAAATGACACAAGCTTTAATTAAATAATACAACAATAAATAAAAATACACTCGAATTCGCATGTCAAATAAATTATCCATCTCATTGTAATAATATAATTAGATTCAGGTTAAGTTCAGATTTGCCGTCAGCAAAGATGGTAATAGAAAAAGTTTTGTCTCAACTCTGAAATCAAATAATAGCGCCCCACCCCTAAAACAATAAAGAATTTTAAAAACAATTTTGCATGTGAGTTTCACTAAAGACATTTTGTGTTTCAAATTTTTAAAAGATGTTTTTTTGAAGGTGAAAACTTACTAGCCTTGGTAGAAGCAAAATTAAAGGTTTGCTTCATCAATAATTAGTGCAACGATATGATAGCGATAAAGTGCGTCGATTGTTATCATTTTAGAAACCTTGGTTCGTCTCTCGACAATGATCGATTCTTGACGCTAGACTTATTAATTGGGTATATTGGACATGTTATTAAAGAGACCTTTTTTAGAGACTTGAATTTTTGCACATTGCAACAGGCCCATGCAGGCTAGCTACCAGGCACCAAAACTTTGCGAAATTTGTATGATAAAAGACTCCTCTAGGCTTTATGATATCATTTATCATTCTTTTGCTAAATAACGAGTTTATAGTTTACTAGAACTCATCAGAATCAGAAAAAGCTTATTCACTCGGACCATACATGTGGTACTTGTGCGCGTCGACTTTCATATAAACTACCACCGGATCGGAATCGCGGCCACACACTGAGAATGAGATTCGGCGAAAGATACTCAGCAGGCTTATCTTTTTAGGACTCCGTACCGCATTCCGACCCGGTGGTAGTTTTTTAGTAGAATTATATAGACGCTCCACAAGAATATTTGTATAGATCTACGTGAATAAATCTCTTTTGAATTTGAAGGGCAAAAACGGACGCTATTACTTTAAGCCTCCGCTGTCTGTCTGTCTGTCTCCAGGCTGTATCTTATAAGCCGTGATAGCTAGACAGCTGAAATTTTCACAAATGATGTATTTCCGTTGCCGCTATAACAACAAATACTAAAAATTAGAAAAAATAAAATATCAAGAAGGGTCTCCATACAAGAAACGTGTTTTTTTTTGCTTAATATTAAAAACGGTAACAGGTAGACGCTTCAAATTTTCATAGACTATTTACTCGTATATAATATTTCAAAATAAATACTTAATAACAATAAAGTAAATATTAAAGGAGGGCTCCCAAACAACAAACGTAATTTTTAATAGATATATGATAGTACGGAACGCTTCGTGTGCGAGTCCGACCAGTTAGTATTAAAAACGGTAACAGGTAGACGCTTCAAATTTTCATAGACTATTTACTCGTATATAATATTTCAAAATAAATACTTAATAACAATAAAGTAAATATTAAAGGAGGGCTCCCAAACAACAAACGTAATTTTTAATAGATATATGATAGTACGGAACGCTTCGTGTGCGAGTCCGACCAGAGAACGATCCTGACAAACCTGTTTGGCTTCCTTCACATTCATTACCCTTTTCATACAAGCACGCCAGTTTCGGAGATTCTTGACACCACTCTCGGATAATATCCGAGTGATCTGAGCGTGTAGTGTCAACCTTGGTCTCCCAGCTCTGCAGTCAGCGAGCGTTACACCACAGATTTCCCGTAGCGCTCCGATTTCTGCGCATTTATCCTACTTTCATGCTATTTCTGACATACCCAACTCTCGCTTCCATACAATAACGTTGGGATAGTCACAGAATAACGCAAAGCGAGTCTAGCTTTTTGACTCAAAAAAGCGAGATGATTTGAAATAGTTTACCCAACGCTCCATCCACACTATTCCCTGCACACACTCCCCTCTCTACATCCGCGGTGTACCTTCCATCCCTTAACGTTTTTACAGTCTAAATGGCATGTTATTGTGGCGCTACTAAAATTAATACAAAGTTTATAAGAAATAAATTGTTTGAATTAATTATATTTATAAATATAAATATAAAAGTTTATAAAATATTTTTCGCTTGACTTTACATAGCCTTTGCCACATCACCTTAACACGTTAATATCCGACATCCGCCACACGCACGAGTCTGTGTAATTTGAAATTAAACACAAACTTTGTAACGAGACTAAATTATATTTTACAACGCAAAATTTACTCAAACAGGCGAGACTTAATAGCAAACCCAATTCAAGTACATTTAGTTATAGAATTACAATTTAACTGAACCAATCAGAAGTACTGTGTCGATTTGTGATTAGATGATAATGTTAAAAGAAAATTAATAACCGCGAAATTATCAAACTGCATTGCGACTTGTGAGTTATTATTTCAATCATCATCATATAGATCTCCTCTGTGGTCTAACGGCCCGGCGTCGGACTCGACTTCTTGAGGTCCCGGGTTCGATCGCCTGGATCGCTCAACCAAAAAAAGGAAATTTGTTTTAGATAAGTGTTTCTTCGCCTAGCCGTGGGTGCCTTGGTGGTGCACTGTGGTGGTGCACCTGCCTACCTTCTAAGGGATATGGAATGAATGAATGAACGTTTTTATTCAAATTAAGTAAACATTTTATACATTTTTTGAATGTCAAAATACTTAATTCTAAAAATAAGGATAATACGTACAATTTAGCCATTTATAAATAATTACCAATACATTTATAAACTTTGAAAATAAACAATTAAAAATTTGTATCAAAATTAAAATGGGCGTTAAAATACTTTTTTTAAAAGTACATACAAAAATTAATCTAAAAATCGTCAAAATTACAAAAATACAAAGTTCGTGGCGTAGCCTACATGGAGCTATGACATCTTTTTAAATCTACCGTCATTTGTTAGTAAGTATCATTTTGATTTATTGTGCGCAGTTTCATTCCGATACTGCACAATATAAACTTTCTGTGATTATTTGTTTGAAGCAATCTGACGCAATTTTCAATAATGGAGAAAATTTAACACCGTGCAGTCATTAAGTACCTCAATAAAAAAGACCTATCACCAAAAGACATCCATCAAGATATGGTGAGCACTTTGAGGGAGTCTGCTCCAGAGTATTCCAGTATCAAGAAGAGGGTAGCTGAGTTTAAGTGCGGTCGTGAGAGCATTAAAGATGATCCTAGGAGTGGAAGGCCTACATCCTCTACCACGAAAGAAAACATCGATAAAATTTGTGATCTCGTACTGGGTGACCGACGTTTGGTAAGATAGCTGAGATAACAAACATTAGTTATGGCAGGGTGCAACACATAATAACGGAAGAGTTGGGGTTCCATAAGGTTTCTGCTCGCTGGGTCCCGAGGTTGCTTTCAGCTGAACAAAAACGAGTTCGATACCCAATTTCACAAGACTGTTTGGAACTTTTTGAGACTGATCCCGAGGATTTTTTGTCTAGATTTATTACTATGGATGAAAGCTGGGTTCACCACCATACTCCTGAATCAAAGCAACAATCCAAACAGTGGAAAAGATCAGACTCTCCTACACCGAAAAAGGCTAAGGTCGTTTTGTCGACTAACAAAGTCATGGCTTCTGTTGTTTGAGATGCGAAGGGCATTATTTTTGTAGCTTATTTACCGAAAGGTCAAACTATAAATTCAAGTTATTATTGTAACCTTTTACGAATACTTCGGAAAGAAATAAAAGAAAAAAAGGCCATGAATGTTGCGTAAGAAAGTTTTGTTTCATCAAGATAATGCACATGTTCACACTTCGGTTGAAACAATGTCTTTAATCTATGATTGTGGCTACAAATTGCTGCCCCACCCACCTTATTCGCCGGATTTAGCCCCCTCGGATTATCATTTATTTCCAAATTTAAAAAAAAAACACTTTGGTGGCTCGAAATTTTCGACCAAAGATGAGGTAATAGTCGCAGTAAAAGACTTTTTCGCCGACCTTCCGGAATCTTTTTTTTCGAGGGGATAAACAAGTTGCAGGTCAGGTGGAAGAAGTGTGTTGAGCTAGATGGAGACTATGTCGAAAAATAAAAACAAATTTAGACCCACTTTTCTTTCATTTTCTTGGTCGGGCTTAGAACTATTGTAAATAATAGACAAGACCAAAGTAGATACCCAAACACAAAGAACAGTAAATACTTACTTCAATTGAAAAATATTATCGGATTTACGAAACCAATTTACCAAAATTCAATGGCACAAACTGGCTGCACCGAAATATTCGATCGTAACTACGGACTGATTTCAATTCGCAAGTGTAATTGAATGGAAAAATGATAACTGCGATGTTGAGCGGATATCCCCGGTTTATATAAATATGGCGTACTTGCAACTACTATCGCAAACGTGACAATCGTATACGAGTCGTTACCTGTCGACAGTTGCCAGAGAACGACTGATAGTCATCCGAATATTATAAAAGGAGAAGATGAATTACTGACTTTTATATCAACGTACTTTGTGTACTCTACAATGGAAGTTCATCAAGCGCCGACAAAACGTCTATGTTACGGAGCTACGTTCACATAAAACTATATTCCTTTTTTGTTTTTATTCATCACCATCACCAGCTATGTTATTAGGAGTAACAAGGAGCAGTTTAAGTAGTTAGTATAACTTAGGAACGTAAACAATCTGGCCTCCAACAGGTAGTATGCTAATACAGATGATCCATATGTTGATCACATGTAGACTTAGTACTACAATCAGTCAACCAATTTTAGTTGGAAATCATATTTGGAATGCACAAAGTTTACAATTCAATTACGGGTCTATTTATTATGCATTGACGCGATGTTTTACCGTAGAAAGTGTTAAATATTTCAAATTGTTTGATATTTAGTTGAATAAGTTGCACACTTGTGTCGCCGATATATGTACAGGGAGTAGGTAGGAGTAGGGATACTATTAATTTTGAGTAGAGCCATAAATTACTCCATAAAATAGAAAGTAAGTAGCTGGTAGACACGGACAATAGGCCTAACACCCCGACCACAGGACGGCCACGAACCATAACGTCAATGGTGTCTATAAGCCACGGTTTTCTGTCACTATCAGGAGAACCGTGAGCTTGTTCGCTGTCTAGTGACACAAAAAAAAATTAAAAAATTATTATTTTGTCAATTTTTTATCTTAAGTTATCGTGAGACAACTATATTGGTCGGACTCCCCTGTGTAGAATATACTATCCGCCGTTCTAGCAGCTAGTAGTTTGTTATATTTTTTGTATTGCACTCTACAACCAACAAGATCATTGTAGATCACCAAAATATCTAACACCTCTCGCCATTGTGACACTTTCATGTTCTGGTCCGATAGGGTGGAGTAGCTGGTAGGTACACTTGAACAATATGCGTATCATCCCGGCTACAAAATAGCGACGCACCTATAATAGCTATGGTGTCTATAGTCCATGGTTGACTTTTAACATCAGGATGTCCGTGTGTTTATTCGCTGAATTTTCACATAAAAAATGTTAAATAAACGTAGATAGAAATTTACAAATTTACACAGCTTTTACAATTATTTCAGATAAGTACTTTTATAAAACACATTTAACACAAGGCATTTACATAATGGGGTCGAATTTGTATTGATATTCGGTACACATATATATATATTTTTTTTATACACATTTATATTATCGCCTCTGTGGTCTAGCGGTTCAGTTGTTGGATTTGACTGCATGAGGTCCCGGGTTCGAATCCTGGGTCGGGCAAAAAACAAAAGAAAATAGGGGGTTTCGAATTTTATAATAAAAAAAAATGTTGCTCGGGATAGGACATGTGCCCGGTTGGCGATAGGCTTGCCAACTATCATTGTGGGACTTAGAGTCTTCGGCTAGCCGTGGGTACTCTGGTTGTGCCTCTGCCTAGCTCTTTGGCATATGGGCGTGAAGATACTTTATATATATTTTTTAAATATTATATACAAAACAAAAATATCAAACTTTCTACATGTGCTATAAAGAAAACCTATTAAGGTAACAAAACAGATTAGTTCTTGACGACATGTCAATTAAATTCTAGCACTCTTTCTTATAATCACTACGTTCTAACAAAAAAAAAGGATGAAGCCTTTAAAATGTTCTACAATCACGTGAAAAAGCAAAAGTAGGTCAGTTTAAAAGTAAATAATTTCCTGTTTAAAATCGAATTTTCCAATTTACTGTCAAAAACAATATATATATCGAAACCGCAAATATGTACGTTATAAAAGCGGAATAATTTTTCAGAAGCATCCGAGCTGGCAGAATTGAATTAAATTAAACAGGTAAAACTCGTACGTTTTGTTTCGTTCATCCTTCTCCATGTATTACGAATAAGCAAACCGGAAATGGAATTAAATTGTTTCCCAAATAATTTATTGTATTGGTAGCAACACCTGCAACCGCACTCGCTTCCTAGACCGTTAACATTAACTAAACCGAACTTTAAAAACATAAATTGCTCCTAACGAGTAACACGTCACTTTTTTGTTAGAATTATATTCCAAACTCAGTAACTTCAAATTTATAACAACGCAACAGTACAGATACGCTAGACTTAGAACCATAACAAAGATCAGGGGCTGCAGAGATTTCCGATATTCAATTTAGACTAAAATAATAAATATCTCAGGACAAGTTACACAAATTGAACCTAAGCCCAAAGTAAGCAAATTATATGCTTGTGTTATGGGTGTTAGTCAACGATACTAATACATAGAAATACTTAGATATATATACCAGAATAAATTTAATAAACTTGCGTCTTAACTTTACCACGAATGACATTTTCTTTACATATTACTAATTACAATTATATCAAAAACTAATGTTATCACATTATTATTAGTTAGTTACGTTATTAGTTTTTGATATACAGTCAAACCTGGATAAGCGAGAGTCCAAGGGAGCACAATCTCATTCTCGCTTATAGAGGTTTCTCACTAACCCGAGATTCTCGCTAATGCAGGTACATGGGTAGCGTTACTCGCTTATGGAGGTCACATCAAGTATGAATCTTGAAAAGAAGAGGTCACATCATAACTTTCCTTGACAAACTAATTACTACAAACTGAGTAAATCCGACTTACAGGACATGATACAAGCACACGTGTCCATTCGAAAAGAATGCGATAAAATGACAGTGTAATTTAGTTCCACGAAATAGAATAGGTACAATATTGACGAGAAAACAAAACAAAGGTAGAAAGTTTTACGAAAGCTAAGAATGAGTCATTAAAATAGCAGATTTTAAATTTTTAATTCGTTTTGTCATATATTTCTCCTGAATAATATAAATAAATAAAGCTCGACTGTCGCTTATAGAGGTCTAGATAAGTAGCAGTCTCACTTACGGAGGTCCATGCGGGAAAATCGACGCTCTCTTAGAGGTTTCTGTTTCTAGCTAATAGTGGTTTTGGGAGCTTAAAATGACGGGTCCTGGCTATTACTCTCACTAATAAAGTTTTCTCACTTATCCAGTTCTCACTTACCTAGGTCTGACTGTAATTATAATTTTTATTAAAAGTTTTTGTACGGCCACCATGAGTATAAGTTAGTGATTGGCCATCAAAAAAAAGGTACCAAAAACGGACACTTGAATCTTAACTAAGCACATTTTATCAAAACAGTTCACTCTCAATAGTAATTAAAATAATTGTATAATTAAAACTGATACAAGGCATTGAAATTGATTTGCACCAAGCAAAGTCGAAACAATAAATAATTATTTTGACTCTAATCGCACTAGATACTGCCAACTCAATAAGTCCCAATTGCTGTGATCGATTCCAAACGTCAATAGCATATCCAGAGGGCTTTATACAAAAACAAAGAAACGAATAGTGAATCGGTAGATGACATTGTCAATATCTACTCAAAAAAATTATCGCCAAAACTTTTTTTGTCACTAAGACTAACTAAAAAGTATAATTCCGTTAAAAAAACAATTATTGGCAACACTTAACTCGATTTTAACAATACATAAATCGACAAGTCACTGCTAATTTTGAACTAATACACGTATGGAAATTCTTCGTGTGTGTTTGAGTTCATGCACTCTACTCGCGTTTTGTCTAAATGACATGTAAAATTACACACACACAAATAAACTTGAGGCAGTTTATTCCTATTTTTCCCCGCGCTTACGCCATTACGCCATTAAAAAAATCACTTGAATGGTTCATAGATTGCGTCATCCCCTTAGTTTATGAAATTAATGTAAGTTTAATTAAAATGTTAAGTACGTATAATTATAAACCACATGAAATGTAAAAGAAAGCAGAGCGTAGAGAGCCTTTATAGAGTACAGACCACTGATATTTTAGTTGTAAGGGCTACTCCAAGCACTGGATTTTAGAAAAAGTCATCGAGGCGTATGAAACACGCCCAAGCCTGCAAGTACTTATCAAGTAAGCCGAAACACGATGGGATGACATTGGGTTTACTAAGAGTTCCTATGATCACCTTCTGGCTTCATTATCATAAAGGCTCAATTTTACACACATTGCTGCAGAAGTTAGATATGTAAGCCAAAATTAGAGTGAAATCAACACATTATTTAATGAGTTCGACGAAAATAAGTCAAATAAAAAAATCGTGCACAAGTATTATTTATATTTTATACCCTTAGAGGAAATTAACAAAAATTGCCATCTCGCATGCATTGCAAACTATAGGTACACAAATATTCGACTCAATTGGTTGAAGATATTTAATTCAAAATCATTTTGCAAGATACCACCCTAACAAGCAGAAGCATTTCAAGTTTAATAAAAGCTTGTAAAAACCAATCACGAATACAAAATATCCTACTTACCGATATTGTAAGATTAATATTTAGAAATCACTTTGTATCAGAAAGAGATAACAACAAACAGGCACAAAGAATTGGCCACAAAACAATTTGTGAAAACTCATCTAAAATTTACAAAAAACATTTGGTATTGACATATTTATTATTGGTTTCATTATATGATTTAAAAAATACAAAATGGGATTATTTGCAACAAATGAACGATAACGCCGCGCTGTTATAAATAGAAAGAAAAAGGACTTAAGCTCCTTGTAGCACTTACCTCTATTAGTGAGGGGTTAAACAGCAAATGCAGCTTATGCCATTGCCCGTCGTTAACCCGCGCCGTGTGGACAATTTGACCCCGGGCCATCTTCACCCGGACGGCTCCCTCGAGGATTTCCACGGCGAGGAAATCCGAGCCGCGACCGCCGCCGGGATTATAAAGAACAATAGCGTTCTGCGTTATAGTTTTAAATTCTATTTGCCATCTGCAACAAAAGAATGAGTAAAATTTTAGTGATTTA
>NJDD01000764.1:427564-455792 GCA_002245505.1 Calephelis nemesis
ACTAGAAAATGTTTTTATAATTAATTGACTACTTGTAAGTAGTCGTTGATTTTGGAATGTTTTACACTGGATTCGACAGTCTGCGCTACTATCGAGCATCAAAGTTGATGTAATACCAGCTGATTAAACGATACGAAGTTTCCTGCGTCGGCTAGAGTATACAAAAGAAAGTCGTGTTAGTTACATTATTTACAATTCAAGAACGACTGAACCGATTCTGCAAAAATTGTTAGGGAACCAGGAGGCGTACTTAGAGTACTTTTTATCCTGTTTAACTGAGAGGAAAATATTTTAATTTCTGAAACAGTGAATCAAAGTTCATTAGAACAGTGTCAATTACAAAAAAAAACAATAAAATACTTGTTATTGCAACAACGTCCATGTTTAAAAGTCCCTCCCTCCCTCGGTAACTCGTTTACAGAATCAATATTGATTCAAGAATGACATTTCATTCTCCAGTCTCCTATCTCCCAAAAAATTTTGTTTGCACAAAAAGTTGGAGGTAAAAGAAGAAAAAACATATTTTCTGGTTTATAATAATGGTAAGGATGTAACGGTTAAATCGCATTTTAGCAGATTCGCTTTGTTCTTAAGTGCTTTAATTTTGAGGAGAATCTCATTCAAACGTTAAAACGTTGATTTAGACTTTATTTTTACTTACATTTAATTTCTAAAGGAGACAGGCAAATTAATGTGTTTGATCCGACTTTCAGCACTGTATCAAATGTATTAAGGCTCATCTAGACTGAAGGGTCAATCCGAGTCTCCACAGATAGAAAGAACTGACAATATATGTATACAAGCAATACAGTAAATAATACATACTACTATTATAAACACAAAAGCATTTCTGTATGTTTGTTTGTATTTTTAGTTTTCACGACGATACGGTTGAACCGATTTAAATATACATACTATACCAGTGAAATATTGGATTTTGTAAAGCGTATAGACTACACGCACAAACACAAGTTTCAAATAAATTGTATTGTGGGAAAAATATATATGTAACCTAAAATACTCTAATGTAAAAAGAAAACTTGGCAAAAAAGTGAAGATATTAGTACTACTAATATACACTAACTATGCTAATTATCTACAAGCCCCATATCATTTTTAGGTGTTTAAATGTGTCACACACACTCACATGACCACGCTTAATTTTTGCAGATTAAAATTGACAATTTTTTTAAATTATTCTTATTTTATTGCATAGAGTTAACAACAAAAAAGTTCCACTTTTTTATAATTCTAATGGAAACCAATGATTTTATTTAATGACTATGCGTCGTCACTGTTTACTGCTTCATTTATATATATTTTTTTTAATTTATTGCATGGAGAAGATTCGTATAGGATAAAAAAATGTAAATTACACGGAATAGCAGGAAGTTGAATAAAACGAAAATATAAATCTTTAAATAAATAAAAAATACAACATCACGCGTGAACGGATGGACCAATTTTACGAATTGTTTTTTAGCCTATAGATAAGGTTCATTTGAAGTGAAAAACCTGTAAAGTTGCAGGGAAAAAGGAAAAACAATAATTTAAAATTTCCCATACACAAACTGTTGGCATTGCCAAGCGATACGAAGTTGGCCGAGTCGGCAAGTTTTCCAGTTGGCCTATTCGAATTCAAAAATCACAGTTAAGACATGAGCACGTGTGGCGGGTCAGCTAGTGCAATTTTTATATAGGATTGAATACAGCCACAGAAATTCACGTCAATGATTTCAGCTGGAACTTTTTCAATGTGAAGAAACAGCCTTCAACAATTTTATAACATGTATATGAAGACAAACAAGAGTACACCCACTCGCAATATTACAACATTTCCAGTAATTAACTTTCATAATTGAATCAGGCAATTAATTTTCTTTCAATTGCCCGTCAGCATAAAGGGTTGCCCGCCCGTTACATCCTATAAAATCATAACAGGGCTGTTTGTGTACTGAACATATTCAAGTAAAAATAAATACGATACGTCACTAATGCAGTTGTTTTTACTTAGTTATACATTCTGTCAAAAATGTATTGGGAATGGATTATTTGTTTATAGCTCCAAATTCGATTATTTTTTTGTTAGGTTGGTATAACTGCTGTTTTCCATGCTAAAATGAGTCAATTCCGGCCCAGCATTTATTACACCTATTGTCACAGGCGACGAGTTGTAGGTTTATGAGTTTGACATGCAAATTAGTCAACAAATTTCGAAATGGCGCATTCCAACTGAACCGAAACCGAAAAAACACCACGCCAAACTCGTTCAAAAGTCAAACTTATGTTGAGTGTTTTCTTTAACCCCTATGCAAGACGAGAGGTGTTATAAGCCTCACTTGTGCGTGCGTGTGTGTGTGTGTGTCTGTGCTACGATAGCTCTTAAGCGAATGGACGGATTTTCATGCGTTTTTTTTTGTTTGAATGCTGACTTGATCGAGATGGTTCTTAGCTATAGTTTAAGGAGATCTATCCATGTGTTTAAGCTCATCATTTGCTCTAGCTCATTTGCAGCTTTTTTACCTTACTCACCTCTTATGACCGTATTTGTTTCACTTTTGAGCATATGTGAGACATATCAGACCAAACACTAACAAGTGCTGGGTACAACGGAGCTAGTCTGTTGATATTGAGGTCTCTTAAAACTTGGAAGACAAAGATGCTTGGAGATAGAAGTTTCAATCTCCCACTGCAATTTGTAGTGTGATTATAATGTAACTATTGATATTGAAAAATGACAAGCCCGCTGAGTTTCTTTCGCCGGATCTTCTCAGTGTGAGGCCGCGATTCCCAACCGGTGGTAGTATATAAAATGTCGTCGCGCACAAGTACCACTTGTATGGTTCTCGTGAATAAGGTTTTTTTGATTTATTGATTGGTAGAGATCGAAGATAGGAGACGTAACCCTAGAATGCGGCTGCTGGTAAACCCATCAAGTTTGAACTCATTTGATTTAACAAGATATATTAACATTTTACCTTAACAAGATATATTAATATTTTATGATGATGGGGACTTGATGACAAGGACCTGATGATGGAACTGGTAAGTGGCTAATGGATCAAAAATTAAAAGTTACGTTATTCTATTTTGTAATCATTTCAGTTCTACTAAATCATAAACTTGAGAACTGATGTGATTGAGATGGTTCTTATTTATCATTTATAGAGATTTAGAAATTGAAAGTTATCAGCACATTTGCAAGCACCGGAATGGATATCAGACACATTATGGATATTAAAACTTGCGTCAGACCTTTAAGTTAAAATACCAAAGAATGCTGGTACAACTGAGCTGGTCTGATGATGGAGCTCGAAGATAGGATAGATAGTAACTCTGGAATGTCTACTGGTAAAACCATCAAATTCGAACATATTCTGTTTGTTTTTAGATTTATTCATATTGTATAATGACGATGGTTTGAACCTGATAAATTGAATGTGAAATGGCTGATGGGTCATAGTTTAAATCTTTTGGTGTTACGTATGGTTCGTAATATTTGCAGTTCTTCTAAAGCACATCATAAGAGACAGATGTTAAAAATTTGACTTATCTATGTGTGTATATGTGGTTGTCTGCGGCATCGTAACTCCCAAACAATTCTAATGCGTTGTTTCAACCCCCGACACAAAATGAGGAGTTTGTCTGTGGCCATAACTTTTGAACGGTTTCACCGATTTCGATTCAGATATTTTTGATTGGAAGCTGACATTATCGGATATGATACTTGGCTACGTTATATAATACAGGCTTTATTAGGGGGTTCATAGAACATTTTTAACTTTTAGATTAAAAGTTAAAAATGCGCGAATTGACTATCGCGGTGTTGTGCACTCGGAATTCTTGATAGAAGGTCAAGCATTATGCGGCGTTTATTTTTTTGTGAAAAGAAAATTCTTGAATTTTGCACGACGATAATGCGCCTTCACACGAGACCATCATTGTGAATGAACTTTGACCAAACACTCAACAAATAGGTACTAACGAGCAACAACCATGTTCCTCGACCACCAGATATGGCTGCAGCCAACTTCTTTCTTTAAATCTCAAATAGTCACTTTGTGGCACCCGTTTTCAATTGGTGTAAGACATAAAAGAAAAATCGCGACTTTAACTAAACTTAATTCCGAAAACAGGTTTTAAAAAACATGTTTTGATGATTGGATTATTTGTTGGCGTAAGTGAATCGTTTCTGAAGGAGCATACTTTGAAGGTGATAGGTGATAAGCAAGTGGCTTCTATATGGTGAGAGACCACAGTGGTCTATAGAAACCATAGATGTTATAGGTGCGTCGATATCCTATGACCGGAATGATAGTTCTATGGCGTAAGTGTGCAAGTGTAACTAGCCTATAGTGTTTACATATGGTTACTAGCTGACCTAGCAAACGTATCGCTTGACATCAACAGCTACTACATAGCATTTGATGATCCGATAATAGTCTGCCGGATCCAATGTAAAGCATTCCAAAATCAATGCCTAAGTACAAATAAAAAAATAGTTAAAAACATTTTCCAGTGGACCAGTTTGTGAATCCAAATCATTTTCGACTCCCAATAAACACACAAAAAAAATCATCAAAATCGCTTCAGTCTTTTAGGAGAAGTGACATACAAACGCACACAAAAAGACTGATATATAAAAATGATACATACAATAATGTGTAGCTAACCTATGCCTCGAAAGCCAAATCTCATAAGGTATTAATATACCTATTTTATCCTCTACTAATTTTCTAAACCATATTTCATCATTCCATAAGTTGATTTCGCGTAACTATTATTTGAGTAGGTAAAAAATCGTTATAAGTGCTCGTTCCTCGGTTGCTAAAGACATTGGGATGAACCTGAGTTCAACTTTCTTTCTTTTACGTCTGCATTTTACACGACCTTCAGGAAAATAACATCTTAAATAGGTAGCGTGTGATATTTCTTTTTAGCAAATCTACTACGAAAACTTTACTCACCTCCCGCCAGCTCTAGAGTTGATTTTGGGTAAGATCAGGTAAGCCCCTTCCTCTATAAAGCTGATGTCCGAACTGATGTGAGCATCGAACTCCGGTGCGCAGTTCCACGTCACTCCTTCCACGTGAACTGACCCGCTGCGGCTTCTCGCTTTTTCTATTATTTTAACGCCATTATAGTACACCTAAAAATGATTATACTAGTTACACAAGTGGTGGAATAAATGCGATTGGGCGGTTAGATTCACAGCGGTAACAGTGTTCCACAGGCCAATTTCTGAGAAAAAAATCCCGTCCACGCAAGCACATGCATAACACAAGAAATATAGGACGATCGGCCAGTGAAGACTGTAGGCGACTATTATTCCTCTTCAATTCATCACGAAAAAAAATATTGGACCAATTAGAGATATTGTCCCCATATCTTCGATTCGATGCGCTTCCCCGCACACATGCCAAGCCATGTCTTACATTTATCTGAAGACTGAAGAGCTGAAGACAGAAGAGAAATTAAAAACCAATATAGATAATTGCAGTCCGACTCACAAAACTAAACGGAGAATGAAGGCATGGGAAGATTTTTCCAAATTTTTTAGAGAGACAAACAGTCATGCACGCTTTTTTGAATGAATTAACTACTGAGAGTGCCGCGCGCCTCTCCTGATTTTTGAAATTATTGCCCTATCCTACTGGATTATACTTAATTAATATAATTATCTAGAGAGCTGTAAAAACAATATTCCTGAATTCTTTTGATAAAATAAAGAATAAAGAATTTTTATTTTTCATTGATTAACGTTTAACAAACGTGTTTCACTTCACACAATATATCACTAAAAGCAATACCGAGAATGTTCTGTTACCAAGAAATCCTGGACGCATCCACCAGCAACAGCATTGTTAAAATGTATCCATTTTCTGTGCTTCATTTTACATTTAAGTTGTTCAGAGAATTATTACAATTCATGTATTACGAACCAATTACCAAAGCTCGAACGTTGCCTCTCTACAATTTCCGCATACAGTATTACAGAATTAATTTATTGGTAGAGATAATAATTAACAATATATAATATAATAGATGGGATACTTGGAATTCATCTGTTTAAATATTATATTATTATAAGCCTTAACCTGTGATTTTGACATACAAAACATTATCACGGTTTAATTATCATTTTATACTCGATGCTTTTGCCGTCGCGAGATTACGGCACTCGATGAAAAAATGCTCTTCGAAGTAGTTACTTCTTGTCCCTAAACTGTTATCACTAAGAAATAAGTAACAAGCCTATATGCAAAACTGGAAATATGTTTATGGATTTCGAAGTTTATGAATGCTCCGGGTGAATAAATTAATTATTATTTCTACTTGTAAGATGTTTTTAAATTATACAATAAATTAAAAAAAAAAATAGTTTTTTTTTTCATTTTTAACCGAGAAAAAAAATTGGAGGTTACATGCGAACTCCTATTTTTTTATATGTTAGGTTAATCGATTTTTCTGTCATTTCTGAACCGATTTTAAGCAATCTTTTTTATTTGAAAGAGCCAGGAGGCCACTGCCCGACAAGGTGGATCTAAGGATGGGATTCCATGGAAATCGAGGAAAATACTTAATTTTTATGTACATAGATAATTTAGATACTTCTTGAAAACGAAGTCGTTTTTTGCAAATTTACTGCGATTAAGCTATATTATTACAATCATGTTCCAATTTCTCAATATAAGACTACCTACTTATTCGTATCTGACAAATATAACCAGCTACAGGTCTTCAATAATTAATATCTATTTTATTGATAAAACAATCGGCAATCATGAAAATTAGCCCATTAACAATACAATGTACTAATTGTAATACGATAATGCAACAATACAAAACAGAACCAACGTGCTTCGATTTCACTTTGATATCGAGCTTCTATTATTTATTATCAAAGCATTTGCATATTACATTTACAATATACAAATATACAACACTGGTAATTAATCCTTTTTCCGGTTCGGAGGATAAGGTAGCCGATAAATTTGTATTTGCTCGAAGTCTCACTTTCCAGCCGCAGGTTGGCAACGCACCATTACACATTTGGTGTCTCTAGGCGGCTTGAATTTCTTACCAAATCCGCATGCTTGTTTGCCTTCCAATATCATAAAAAAATGTAGATCCGCTTAGAACAAGCACCAGCATAATATGATTTTAATTCTCTATTTATTGACAACGACGGTAAATATCTAGAATATACAGTAAACGAAAGGTGTGCCTGGGGTGAAGATAGAAATTTGCAGAAGTACTAGATAATCTTATACGAAACCTAAAACGATGGCTTGCATGTCGTGGCTTAACTATATCTAGTAATAAAAATGTCCTAGTTATATGATAGATATATATATTTCAAATAATACTTGTACTTTTCCACAATACAATATCGTGGAAAGGCAAGAGAAATTTCTTTTAAAAAGGATGCTTTGAAAGAAATTCCACCAACTGCCGACAAAGAAATAAAATCTACCGTACTTTGATCATTAGAGTCTATAGTAAAGCACCTTTTTTCATTTAGACTGCCACAGCTTTGTACAGCTTATGGTTGTCAAAGAGGTTACCTGTACTGACTAATTGTCATAATACTCCTAACATCAAGATGTAGGAAACGGCATCTTGAGACCTGGGAACGGCATTAGGTGTCTAAATGAGTAAACTACACTTTTATATTATTGGTTATTTTGAGAGTTTTCATACGTACGAGTGTATGTGAAAAAAAGTGTTTAAATTACAATCTATACGCAAGGACTTCGCATACACGGGCTAATATAGGAACGAAAACGCGTGTTTAAATGCAAAATAAGCACACATTCGCTTTAGTCGTTTGTCGATAGCAACGTCGTAACCGTGTCAAAATGTGCTACAGAAAATACTGCAATACTACTCTAACGATACAAAAAAAGATGATATTACCTACCACCAGCAAGTTAATTTAATTTGTAAAAGAAAACATGTGAAATACCATTAGCGATCGACAAATATTACTCTTTCTTTTATTCAAATCCGTCAGTCAAAGGCCAAATAGATGCGCTAATAACATAGTAAAAAATAGTAAATGATGACTAAGCTACTACTTTAGTAAATATCAAGTATTCCCATTAATATCAAGCCATCGTATAAGAACTTCTAATATCCCGTGTTATAAGTTAATACAGAAAAATGATTATTAAATTTTGTTAAAAAACAATTATAAATGTCATATATTATTTATAAATTATAAATAATAAATAATACACGACAAACAAATAATAACAAATTGATTTACTATAAACATTACACATAGCAATGTGTAATGTTTATAGTAAATCAATTTGTTTCAGATTTCCTGTGGACGAGATGAAGAGAAATTGTTAGCAAAACAAAGCTTTGAAAAGCGTTTTGAACTGTGAAGTTATAAGTCTCCTTTGATTAGTAAAATATTTATACAAATTTACGCACCCGCAACTAATCGGTTTAATAATATATATTTATAATTTGTTATAATTTGACCAAAGCAGCCATACAAGAGTATGTTAATGTCCGTCTTCACTACATATGCCAAAAAGATGCTCTAGAAGAAAAGACTACAATACTTCACTACAACTATTAAAAAAATTAAAATTTCATTCTACTTAGTTTTTTAGTTTCTTTTGAACAAAAAAAACATTTTAAAGAAGTTTCGCTACGAGTCATCTTATTTTCTATTTCATTTTTTTAGCTGCTAAAATAATGAGGCTCCAATAATTTTCTTCATTCGGGGACATTGTGACTTGTGACATCGTTCCTTATGGCAAGAATACGAGTACAACGTCTGTCGGCGCCAATGGTATTGGATGTCAAAGAGCGTAGATGAATATCCAGGAAACAGCGTAGAGAGGAGTACATGAATTTCTAGAAAAAATACTACGAGCAAAGTGATTGAATTAAAATTGATGATTATTTATTGACTTAAATGTCATTACATAATATAAACATTATATTTAAACTGTGAGTGTCTCAATAATTTTTTTTTTATGTTATAGGAAGGCAAACAAGCAGGCGGATTTCCTGATGGTAAGAAATTCACGCCGCCTAGAGACACCAAAGATGTTAATGATGCGTTGCCAACCTGAGGTCAGGATGTTAGGCCTCGAGCAAAAGTAAGTTCACCGGCTACCTTACCCTCCGGACCGGAACACGTCATGACGTTATGGCGGCAGGAATAGGTAAGGCGGTGGTACCAATCCGGGCGAGTCAAAGAGTAGGATTAATAATATAAAAAGAATTGTAGTATTTTGAAACATAAAAAACCTATAAATAAAAAAATACGAATATGGCTTCTTTCGGGACAGTTACTAAAATTGAAATGTTATAGTGACATTTAATTCAAGTGCCATAATTGCTTTTTGTTATTGTATGGCGTGATCAATCCTTGTGTATTATTTGTTAAATTATCTAGATATTCTGTTCCTACATATTTTGTGGACAATAAACTAAATGAACACTATAAAAACATGTCATTTAGGATTCAAGAAACTCTAGCAGCATATTTGTTCTTTTTTATTTATTTACATTTTTTTTTATAATATTGGAAGGCAAACAAGCAGACGGATTTCCTGATGGTAAGAAATTCACGCCGCCTAGAGACACCAAAGGTGGTAATGGTGCGTTGCCAACCTGGGACCGGGATGTTAGGCCTCTAGCAAAAGTAAGTTTACCGGCTACCTTACCCTCCGAACCGGAACACGTCATGACGTTATGGCGGCAAGAATATGTAAGGCGGTGGTACCGATTAGGGCGAGTTGCTGCTAAACTCTACCACCTAGTCAGAATTCACGGTGTTAGTGACGGTGAGCCTTTGCTCGCCTTTTACGAGCTGCCTGGCAAGGAAGGCAGATGGTCTATTCTACAAAGGAGCCCGGACCAACACGGGGTAAAAACGGGGTTACATAGCTTTAGTTCAAACATTTTTAGCAAGAACGCTCGAAATAAAATTTCCTTGCAATAATCATAGATAACTTGCAATAAATCATTTTACAGAATATCAAGAAACAATTTAGTTAAATACCACATAAATGCGTTATTTAAATCTAGAACACAACACCATTCAACAGAATTACCAATGATTTTAGGATCACATTTGTATGAAGAGTTCACTCGTCGCGGCTACATTAATAATGGAAGACTGTAATAGCGTTAAAATTCCAACAATTCCTGGCAAATATCATTTACAGAATATAATTCTAATAACAAGCTATAGTTCCGAGCACTAACAAACTGCACTAATGAAGGAATTCGAAACCTTTAATTATTTACAAAGGTAATATCATTTCACAAGCTACTATGCAATGTCGCATTCTTGTCGAAGAACTGACAAACTAGCCGGAGTAGGGAAACAATCAGTTTCTCATTAGGGAGCGAACATAGAAGCTTTGAAATTTCGAGCTTACTATAATTCAATTATTTCTAGTTGGAATATAATTAATAATACAACTTGGTTAGAAGTAGTGAGCCACATAATCCGCGGGCTGGGAGCAAGCTTCATATTAGAGTTTATTATAGAACTAAATTTATACAGTTATTAAAAATAGACTGTTATAGTTTGATTAAATGCTGAAAACTGTTACATTTAGCGCTTTGATAGAGAAAAAACATCTCTAACAAACCTTACAATGCATTAGCGATAACTAAGCCTTAGCGTTATACTTAAATAACAATAACTGTTCTTTTAAAAAAAAAAAATACACAACTGACGAATTACCCAAATATAAAAAACGTAACGATCGAACCATTTAGCGATACAAGTGGTACATAATTATTTTTACTTTTTAAAAGCAATTTGTGGAGGAAAAATCACACAACAGACTTAGCTATAATATAGCATATATAACGCTACATATTATAAAACAAAGTCTTTTTTCTCAGTCTTGAACAGGCAGACAGAATCGCGGCCTTTATCTGTCTGTTCAAGATAGCATCAAAAAATATCGGCAAGATTGTCATCTTAAGGAGCAAAAATGTATTATTAGTTAAGGTTTAGTGTAGATTAAATGGATTATAATTTATACAATTCCTCTTAAATCTTTCTGTCTTTTAAAAATAATCTCATCAAAATCCGTTGCGTAGTTTTAAAGATTTAGGCAAACTCAGGAACAGACAGACAATGATTTTATTTTATACCATTTAAATTTAACTTAACTCAAACATTTATTTATGTAAATAAGTACGATAGATATTACATTTTAGTACAAATTTCAAAGCAATTTATTATTAATTTAAGTACTTAATGGATCTATTTTTAACTGACTCCAAAAAAGCAAAGGTTATCAATACGAATGTATATTTGTTACGATTACTCGGCCAATAATCAACGGATTTTGATGGTTCTTCTTTTGAAAGAAAAGTCATGATTACGAGGTGATTCCTTAATTTTTTAATAATTAATGAGGTGGTTAATTCGTTTTATCATGATACTACATACATATCTTCACGCCAAGTCTCTTACGTATCATATACTACTATATCATATTATTATCATACTACTAGTAGTTTTCGAGTTATACTTAATAATGCATATTTTTTTGTTTTCCCTCACTAATGATGAGGTCAACACAAGCAAATTTTTGCATTATCAAGTGTAATTTAAAAACTACTGGTAAGATGTTAATAAAAGAAGGATGGCCAAATCGTACTTAAGGATGAAACGATTGCGTTACAGTATACATGTACAGTATGACATACATACAAAAAATACCTTTATTTTTTAAGGTCTTTAAAAACAGAAGAAATATCTTTTTAAGTAGTCATTAAAATATTTCCATTTACTTTAGTTTTTGTAGCTTTTAACGATTCATTTCACGTATAAAATCACTTGGTAACCAAAGATTATAATTATTAATTACGCACGTTTTTCTAGTTTTCAACTGTAATTCAGTTCAATTGTTATATACGTGTGATGTTATGTTGTCTAAACTACATGTGCATGTTAAGAGCAATTTAGAATTTTATTGAATTATCGGCCAAAATCTGTCTTCGAAGCGCGCCAGACTCCACGAGCCGGCTGGGCAGACGACATTTTTTGACATCAAACTCTAGGAGTCTAATAGACCTCATCTGTCAATAATTAGACTTTAGGTTAGGGCGCTTTTATAGATGTTCCATTTTTTGGGCAATTCTCTGAGGGAAAAATTACATAAATGAAAACGGGATCACTAATTACACTCCTCGCTTATCGCCAACTACTCTTATACTACGCCACAGTCACGTAAGAGGTAGTTGTGGATTCTAACCTTAAAAGTATTGTTAACGTTATTATAAAAAATCGTTGAAAATCATAGCTAAATAAGCTAGCTAAATAAACAGGGTGATGTTTACTACATAAAAATAAACCAATCTAAGTATAGCTTATTTTGGGACATGAAAAATGGTCCAGCTCCTGTTGCAATTTGGCCATTGTAATTTGTGTGGAACCATGTCGAAATCATTTGCTTTCTTTAAAAAAAAGAATGATTAAATCGCAACCTGGTAACCATTGAAATAACTGGACTCGGTTATTACAGTTTGATCGCGTTTAATTGTTTAGTTATCACGATTTGATTCCGATAGGATGTGCATACTTTTAAAACTCTGTCACACACTGTCTATCACCTGCCAAAGTGTCACTTGAAAGACCGAGTGATTTCAATAATTCCGTTTAATAAGGAGTGTGAATCACCAATGATATCGAGATCACTTGGTGATAATTGAAAAATAGCATAATCGAGTTTTATTCCCATTTGTTAAACCGAGTATTAATTTCCGTAAAGCAAATTCAGCTTTACAATCAACTGCTAGAAACAAAGGACATCGCAAATTGCGACCGTGGACTACGTGCTAATAGTTCAGGAGCCCTAACCTTTTCACCCGTTAAATTACTAGACTGTCCTAACGTCTAAATCTAGTCTTATCGATTTTTTAGTAAAAAAAAACATGCATAAGTTTTAAGAAAATTTATATAAAAAATAATAAAATCCAAAAAATAATGAAATAAGTAAATCATGTGAAAAAAAAAATTAGAAATAAATATAATAAAAAATACATTAATAACACTTGAGTTAGGTACTTAAGTTTTCATCAAAAAGCCAAACAAGAGAAGCTGCGAGAGACTTGTAGTTCAGAATCATTTCTTTGGAGTTGAAGGGTTATTCAAAGTTCTTGGAGATCTAAATAAACTCAAGTTCACAGACTTAATTTCAACTTATATCAGAGCAGAGCTTTTTATTTCCGTTTAAACCAATTATTCGTTTCCGTATAGCGAACAGAAAAAGCTTTACAAACAACTGCTGGAAATGCTTTATGTTATTCAAGAAAGCTCGGTAAACAAATTACATCGCTAATTGCGACCGTGGACGGAGTGTCAATAGTCCAGGAGCACTCAACTCTACTACCAACATAAATTATAAATTATGTAGGTAGAACTAATAATATTTGTTTATTTATTTAATTATTTTAACAAATACTGTCTTGCACCATTACAAAACAGGGACAGCTATATCTTTGCTTCCTATGACAAAATAAGACACCTTAAGGCTAGCCGTATGCAACTTACTAATTTTACAAAACAAAGTACCTATATGAAATACTGTTTCACTATGTTTTATAACAATTTCATACTGAAATTGTAAAACCAATTGCACATTCAAAATGTTTGCATAACTGGTTCTTCGAATCTATTGTACGAGGTAAATAATGTCGCAAGAGGATCTCAATGTGTTGAGAAGTGTGCCTGGTCTGCGCGATGTCCGAAGATGAAGCTCAGCAGCAGATAACAAACCAGTCAGTTTCTCAGAGAATTTTTAGGATAGCGAAAAAGCCGTTACGACCGAAACTACTGAACCGACTGTACTTAAATTTGTAACATTTAAGTACAGTCGGTTCAGTAGATCTTTATTTTCCAAGGAAGGTTTAGAAAACTTTTAATATCGTTAATTATGGGATTCCCGTGGAAAGATGTAAAAATCAAAATGTATAGTACAATTTAAATTATGCGCCTAGGCTAAATTCATCAAGCTTTGGAAATCCGAATGTATTTTAAAGATTTATAATAGAGAGTTATTACATAATTAAATACCTAAATGTAACTGTAATAACTAAATGTAGCTTAGATTTAGATTAGATCAGCCAATTAAAAAATAAAAGTATAAAGTTCAAAAAGTGTAAAGCCGAAGCGCATAATTTAAATAGTAGTACTATAAATTGACCTTTACGAATTGCCCCATATTTTTTCGAAGTCAAGTTTTTGCACTCAGTATATAAAGTAACCAAATAACTTGACGTGCGGAATGTTTATAAACATTACGCCCTCATTGGACAATTTATACTTCCTTTTTTCAATAGCTAGCTCTTAAATCGGCAACTCGATATCTTCGTGCAGTTTCCGCGTATTTTTAAAAAAAATATGATACGGTACGCTACAAAATATAAATTTTAGGACAGCTGGTTTTTTTATGTGTATTTTTACATGTTCTACCGATCAGCGCGTGCGCAGTCTGGCAGCTGGGAGCCGTTGCATTTTTTTTTATCGAACAGCACACTTAAAAAAATAGTGGTTTTGATAAAATTATAGATAACATACCTTCTTTTTAGGGTTTCGTAGCGAAATAAACTGTTAAAAACAAGAATTTATCATTTCCAGATATTTACAAAAATAAATCGAAACCATTTTTGAATGTTGGTCATTTTTATATTATTTCAATTACACAAAATAAATACAAATTTAATATGCCTGGCATTAATTTGGTTGCTTACTTGATGTACAGACCAATTTATTAATGTAGAATTTTGTTTGTGGTAGGGGTAAAATAGGAATACACTGTACTATTTAAACCTTCGCACATAAAAAAATTTACAAAAATATTTCTATTGCTTACAAAAAGTTTCATAATAAATTGTTCTAAAAATAAGAGTATCTGTTTATATGTACTAAGTAAATCACCTATAAACCCAACCCAACGCCAAAGTATCAACTGACGTATATGTTAACAAAATATTAAATACAAGTAGTCTTATTTTCAACTAACTGCACCCACGATTCGTTCGTGACCGTATCGGGTAAATGCTTACCTTACATACATTTCTTCACGCCAAGTCCCTTACAGCAGAGAGGCAGAGAGTATCGAGTGCCAGACCTCACGATCCTGTCAAACCTGTCTTGCTTCCTTCACATTTATTACCCTTTTCATACAAACACGCCGGTTTCGGAGACTCTTGACACCACCCTCGGATAATATCCGATTGATCTGATCATGAAATGTCAGCCTTGGTCTCCCCGGATACCTACATCCATCCACATTCGCATTGTATATCTGCTTTGTCAATCTTTCATCTGTCATTCTTTCCACATGACAGAACCAGCGGAGCAAGCCTTTTCGCATTTTAACAACAACACTTTCTTTCAATCCCACTCTTTCTCGGATTTCACTGTTACGAATGCGGTCAGCGAGCGTTACACCACAGACTTTCCGTAGTGCTCTCATTTCGACCGCATTTATCCTACTTTCATGATCTTTCTGACATACCCAACTCTCGCTTCCATACAATAGCGTTAGGATAAGCACAGAATTATGCAAAGCGAGTTTAGCTTTTTGACTCAAAACCTCGCTTTGGAATAGCTTACCCAACACTCCATTCACACTTTTCCCTGCACTCACTCTCCTCTCTACATCCGCGGTGTACCTTCCATCCCTGCTAAAAGCACAACCAAGATATACAATTTCATTCACTTGTTCCAGCACTACATTATCAAATATCTGGAAATGATAAATTTTTGTTTTTAACAGTTTATTTCGCTACGAAACTCTAAAAAGAAGGTATGTTATCTATAATTTTATCAAAACCACTATTTTTTTAAGTGTGCTGTTCGATAAAAAAAAATGCAATGGCTCCCAGCTGCCAGACTGCGCACGCGCTGATCGGTAGAACATGTGGAAATACATATCAAAAAACCAGCTGTCCTAAAATTTATATTTTGTCGCGTACCGTATCATATTTTTTCAAAAAATACGCGGAAACTGCACGAAGATATCGAGTTGCCGATTTAAGAGCTAGCTATTGAAAAAGGAAGTATAAATTGTCCAATGAGGGCATAATATCCCATGGGAGATCTCATAAAACAACTTTGACATTTTTCCCGTGAAGGTGTCCAATTACACCACGAAAAAGCTTATACGCACTGCGTAGAAAAAATGAGACAAAGTAATGTACGTATACCATATTATCGATAGAAGTGCGTGACTAAATAGTACATTTAGCAAGTGGATGAAAAGGTTCAATAGCTCTCCGAGTATACAGTTCTCTAGAGTAGAGCAGTTAATTTGAAAAGATTCCCCGAGATACTTTGAGAACTAAGTAGCCGTGAAGAAACCTATTTTACGATTCATTTTCATTTGCAGTTAAAAGCTTATCTAAGATTTTTTCATGCTTTTACTTGATCAAATCTCAATAGATTTCACTGAAAAGAAGTCTATTTTAAAAACTTTTATAAAGTTTATTCGGTTAAAAAATCAATACATAAATAATTAATATACTTTATGTTTTAAGTGTCTTTTTGTATAACCACAGTTTATACTAATGATTATACAAAATAAAATCGCTTATTAAGCGAGAGACTTAACATCAGTAATGCATAATTTTGCTTATTTGCGGTGTGAAAAAATATTTCATCAAAAACAAAGGGATTAAATAAATTGACTAACTACAAAATTTTGTTCTTGTATTTTTTTAAATGTCAACACTTGTCCATTCATTCGTCAGTGAAAGATTCCAATTTCCAACCAATAAACTATAAATCCGTTAGTTTGTTTATTAGTCTCGGTGTCACACTTTTATACGTTAACCGATAGTTGTGCGTCCTTTTTTTTGAATGGCTAACTTGTTGCTAACCGCGAGGTTTTTACAACTTCACCCGGGCTATGGTGCGTCTACGGATAAACTATGAATCATAAAGGCAGACGAAACCAAGGCATTATTTCAATCATTTAAATGGTCCCGTGTATAAGTAATAAATATTCAAAATGCGGCAAGAGCCAGATTTAAAAACAGTCGCTGCAGGTTTCGTCCTGAATGAGAGATCACATAATGCAGCCTAATACAGAAATTCATGTTAAAAAAAATAGTTAAATAATTTTTCGCTGACCTATGTTTCCACGCCCAAATCGCTGAATACTTGTCATGTGCGGCACATTTAAACCGGTTGATTTTATACTATCACGCGCACGTTTGATGTAGTTTCGCGAACATCTAATTGAGAAAGACTGGTCTAGATATTAAAAACATACTAAGCAAATTTAGAAATAAACTTTCGGAGTGTTAAGTATTTTAATCAAATAAGTATTTACTGTCGGTCAACGTAGATTACATTGTAGATTTGGAATCAACATAATGCAAAAATACTAGCTTATGAAAAAAAAGATAGTAAAAAGTTTTAAAACATAATGAATCACCTCTGTGATCTACCGGTCCTAAATTGGACTTTATTATTATCCCGGGTTCGATCCCGTGTTGCTCGCTTGACCAACAGGAACATTTTTTAGGGATAAGAACTATCCTATGTATTATAATCCAAGTTATCCTTTATGTGTATGCCCAATTTCGTGAAAATCGGTTCAGCACTGTTTGCGTGAAGGAGTAACAGACAAACAAAAAAATTTTCGCATTTATAATATAAATAGGAAATAGAATTGTAATAAAAACAAAAAAAATATTGTATTAAGTTTGAGAGCTAGCCGTGTGAAAACCGCCACAAGTAACACATTTCCATTTCCATTGATTACGGAACCCTAAAACGAAAACTCCAAACGATAGAACTCAATTGTACCAATAAAATGTTTGTTATTAACTTCGTTACTTTTCTTAAGGGTAACTCCGAGAATATTGATTTCAGATTAAAAGTACTTTATTCTTTTAATAAACTCAAGAGAATTGTTATTTTTCTGAATAACAGCTTATATCATTGATACTGAAATTTCTAGCAGAAAGCTTCTCACAACACTCAATCCTATTATAGTATTATAAATGCAAAAGTTCGCAAATATTTTTAGATGTTTGGATATTTGTTCGGATGTTTATTATTTAATCAGCGCTTGAACCAATCGCAACGAAATTTGGCACCCACCTAAATGAGTCAATTCCAAATCGGACTATAGTCATCACTGAAGTTATAAAAGGAAAAGACATAGTGGTATTGTCGAACCCGAACTCTCCCAGACCACACTAATCAACACTAAAGACCACATTGTCGATAGCAAATAAGTTTGGCCGCATGACATCGATTTGCAGATAGGACTATTTTCGAAGGAGCCCTTGGTACATATGTTCAGTTCAACGCTTTAATATTTAATAGTATGATTTATAAGTAGGCGACGTATGAATATGTAAGGGATAGGATTAGCAATCACAACCTGTCGATACCCAGAACCCATATTCGACATAACTCAAAATATATACTAAATAACAAAAACATTGAGAACTAAAGCAGAAACAAAGCTATACCCTACGGCATGTTTGACAATTTATGCGATTTGACTGTTCCGAACATTAAGAGACCAAGACATTTTCTACTTCTTAATTTTACATTTTCTACTACTTATTTTCCTCGTGTTGGTCTGGGCTCTTTCACAGAATAGACCATCTACCTTCCTGCCAGGCAGCTCATAAGAGGCGAGAAGCCTTAGGAAATTTCCTTCCTTGCTATGGATACAGGAAATTTTTTTTCTAATACCGGATATTAACATTTATATATCTTGCCAAGCTTACCTTTTACGAACATGAAATTTTTAGTAATCGGAGTCTGCACATTTCAAATATTAAATGACACAGACTTGCATACAAAAAAGAAAAGTAGGACGCCGCAAGCCACAGGTTTGAAATAATTCAGTGACTTTTATAAAACTAGGGTTTACCTTTGGGAAAAGATCCTTATTATAATAATAAATGCGGTATTTTTTCAGCTTCTATTATGTAATGTGAAGATTTTCTAGAAAAATGCAAATACTTTTTCCAGACGGTTTTCACATCGCGAGAAATCTCCTGGACTAATATTGGACGGGTTTGCAGTAATTGAAGTTTAAACTCTAATTTAAAACAGACACTGATTTTTATGATACATAAGATAGATGTCCTGAAGTATACATTAAATTTTTTTACTTTGTCTGCAACAAGTCGATCCTCGTCCACCTTACTTTTGCCGGTCACCATTATCGTAGAGTAGGGCAGCTGGTCGGCGGTGAAGGTAGGATTACTTTACTTACAATGGGTGTAAGGTATCTTTTTGAAAAACCCAACTTTAATATCTTCCTTGTCTAAAACGAACTGTTTTTGTTAAAAGTTTTTGTTTATCTTCTTATAATATTAACTACCTAATTGGCGAACCTTGTACCATTAATGACCTAACAATTGAAGTAATATACAATCACGACAGACGGTGCAATTTCTTCAACAGATAAGTATACTTGCATGTTGTCCTCCAATAGTTACTGTTAGAACGTCCGCTTGCTTAATTTTTCTTCCTGCTTTCCATGATCGTAGTTCGAAGATAAATCCTTTGTTAATCACAAAATCTTCGAGCTATCTATACTATAAAGACTACACAAAAAACATACACTCGAACATAAAACATTAACTTACATCTTCCATGCAGCCTCGAAAATTCTCCATATGCCCGAGGAACAGCTCCGAAAAGTCCCCTTGACCTCCGAGGAAAATACCATAATGGATGTTCAATTCAAAGAAACGTCCAGGCAACCTCTTTTTCACGACGATGTCGTCAACCTAAAAATACAGAGTCAAAGTCAATGACATAACCAGTCGGCCGTGTCGAGTGAGTCACGGCGCATCAACATCTCCTGCATTTAGAGTGGGAGGCCTCCTCCCAGATGGTACACGTATACACAAACTAAATATTATTATATATCAGGCGACATACTTTTCTAAAGTAGTAAAATGTGTCTCCCCCATAGGTACCTAGACATAGGTACCCATATCTTATATACAATTTAGTAAAACATTTTAACGAAAGTTTTGAGTTTGAAAAATTTTTGAACGATATGTGGTATGCAGCTTTTGACTTTTCATTTAAATAAACACTGCGAAAAACCATAGTTGTTGTAGTAGTATTTTGTGACATCTAGTCAAATATTAGTTAACCATTCCTTATGTACTTATCCTTAAATAATAATATACTTGTTAGTACGGAATAGTTGTGAGCGCTATATAATATAGATAAATAATAAATAAATAAATATATGAAACTTTTTTGTTGTCTTCAAATCCATTAATTTTTTTATCTACTTTTCGTAACAGTAACATAACAGGCAGACTTTAAAGACCTAAAGGTGTCGCAACGATCGCGGAATCACAATTTTTACTACAGAACGCCGGGCGTTTCAAACGGCCCATCGTTGAGCGTTTTACAATTTATGCGTTTTTAAGTAAATCCACATAGGCATTAATTTAAACGTTAGGCTTTAAACGTTTAATAAAAAGAAGACACTTAACCACTTTATTTACAAAAGCGTACAAGCAATTTTCAAACCTTTGTTGATTTGATTACAGCTCGAGATCATTGGTAACCCTGACCTTTCTCATTTGAGTAATAATTAGACGTTTCTCGGAAATCAAATATATACTTTCGACAGTTTCGAATTCAAAAAGGAGCAATTAAGAAGTGTTTATATACGCTCTGCATTTCTTACAATCTGGAAATATGTGCGTTGTTATCCAATTTGAATTTAACCGAAATTTAACTCTAATTACCTTTCCACTTTTAAAATTAAGACCTTCAATTATTATGAGTTTTTAAAGATACAAAACATTTACTATATATTTAGAAGCCATCAACATAAATATTTGCAAAACGCTCGCAAATTATAATCAAATATATCGCGTAATACGGTTCGGTAATTCGCTAGCAGACCTGATAAAAGGAGACGCAGTTACCCCTTTGATGTCAAATTGTTTGATGTTTCATAAAATAATCAAACTCCACTGTGAGTGTCGTGAGAATTTATTGACGGAAACGGCACTTTTATTAGAATAAGAGTTCGGACGATCGCTCTACCCGGCAGGTGACTACCTGGGTAGTAAGAGGTAGATAAATTTAAATTTGTCGCTGTGACCATGACTAAGTAGGGTAGATTTCTGCAATGGATCGGACAGCGCTTGGTATCTTACACATCTTGCCGCCGCAATTTCAGCAGCTAAAATAGTATCTTTATTTAAAGCTTAGAGGTCAGTGTTGCCAGTAAACTGCCACGAACGGCAACATACCAACCTAACTTTGGCAACATCACATATTTAGCATCTCAATTGTAAATTTGAAGTGAAACAATAAAACAACCATTTAAACTTATTTTATCATTAAAAATAAAATTCTTATAAGTAATTTGTGTTTTTGTATATCGTACAGAGGGTAGGATAAACTGAGCGATTATAACCAGAAATGGTCTTTTGCAGAATAAAAGCTAAAACCACATCGAGAATTGGAGCCCCATCCCCGTGGCGGGTCATTTAGATCAAGTGAACTTAAGGCCTACTTGTGACAAACATAAGTTCACCTTGAACTATCAGTTAATTAGTGTTCTAAGGCAAGGAAATTGAATATTCCTTCTACAAATTGCGCTCATACGTGAAATGGCGGAACGAACGTGATACACACAAAGGATATTAAATAATAGATCGGATGTGTGTGCCAAGAAACTTACAGAGAAGTACCCCTGCTGTAACTGCGGTAAATAAGATACTTCAAAACTGAAGTTACAATAAAAACAATAAAAAGAAACAATAAAAAGTTTAAAAGCACTGTTCAAAAAAAGACAATTTAAAAGCACTTGATATGAGAATAAAATAACATATTACACCGATACAAGTAAATTACACAAGTACCTGACACATACTTTCCGATATAAAACTGTTTTTAACTATTAAAAGAAACCGACAAAACTTGGTTCACAAGTGGTAAAAAATGGACAGAATTTAAGCAATACCCTCTGAAACCTAAACATCATATAAATACTGTACATTACTAATCCAAAAGCTAACGGCTTTAAACTTAAAATCAAGATGTTACATTTTTGTGTAGAAAAAACACTTGGCGCTGTCACTTTCAACAAGCATAGTTAGCAGGACTGATACTATTAAGACAGTGGTACCTATAAATTTACGCAAGGTATAAGATACCAACCCCAGGTTGCCGACGCACTATTAAAATGTTTGGTATCTGTGGGCGACTGACATTTTTTACTGCTTAGAATTGCGTACACTAGATTGATTTTAAATAACTGAAATCCACAGAGACGCTTTTAAAGCTAGGACAGTTTTATTTAGTCTGTATGTTTGTTCGTTACACGATTTGAAGTATTTTAATAAGACTAGCAGTATTTCAAGGATTCCAAACTTAAAATTCCAGTCATGTTAGATCACAATCGGTTTAGTGTGGGCGGAAATATTCTAATGACAAAAAAATATAAAGCTAAAGACCAATTTTCCTGCACAATCTTGTATTCAAAATCAGTAAATTATTCTACTCGCGTGCGATGGGATCACATCCCTAAGACAAATTTAAAATGTATTAAAAAAAAGATTCAATAAAATTATTATCTTTATAAAAGATTGTTAAATCGCTCGGTTCTTTTTTAGAGAATATCAATTAAATACAAATGATAGTCCCCCGTACGGAGTGCCGCAGTAAAGGAATGAGGTCAAGTATTACACCCTCTACGCACCCTCCCACCTTGATTCGTCTCGAAGATTGGATATTAATATTAAGTCTCGTGTGCGATATTACTAGCTATCGCACTTTTTACACAAAATATAGTTAAAGTATAAAGTTCCGTATGCCTGTCTATCTATCCGATCAATAAATTGTACTTTTCGTAAACATTTTACCAAATTTCAAAATATTTGCTGCGACAGCAACCAACATAACAGGTTAAAATAGCCCAAGTGTGTGAAGTTGTAATTTATTACCGTGAATAATTTCGCGGGCGAATCCTGAAAGAATTACCATTCCCGGTTTTTTTAGGGGGTTTTGCCGCCGCTGGATCATTTAGATCTTAGATGTTATTTTTTATGTGATAAGACACTGAACAAGCTCACGGCTCTCCTGATGGTAAGAAATATCGTGTCCTATAAACACCATAGATATTACAGGTGCGTCACTGTCTTGTGGCCGGGATATTAGGCCTATTGTCCAAGTCTACCGGCTACCCTACCCTCCGGACCGGAAAACGACGATATCCTTATGGCAGCAGAAATAGGTAAGGCGGTAGATCCCTACCCAAACCCCTTAGATCCCTACCCTACCCTAACACCAAATCTATAGGACATAACTACCCGCGTTAACGGGTTAGAAAGGAATTAAAAATTTCGCCACGGGACTTGAATCCTTAGTAGCTCAATTGGTTAGAGCATTCGTCGGCTTGAGACGAAAGGTTTCAGGTTCAAATCCTGTCTGGGGCGAAATTTTTTCTGTCTTTAAAATTTATAGAAATAGATAGGCATTCTTTTAAAAATTAGTTTTAAAAATAATGACACTTTTGTTGTAGAAGATATTTAAATAAGTCAAATATTGTTATAAAATGTATAGTTATATTCGAAAAATGTATATTTATATACTTACTTCGAAGAGAAATAAACTATAACTTTTATGAAACAGGATCGTTAATAAACACTTTAGACGTCCACTGGTTAGAAAGGGCCATCTGCCCCTCTACCAAGCAGCTCTTAAGAAACGAGCAGAAGTCATCGCCTACAAGACTTCTGGTGGTAGAGTGCTGTGCAAAAAAAATTGCCCGGAAGGGGTAGGGATCCACCGCTTTACCTGTTCCTGTCACCATAATGACTCCGTCATGTTCAGGTCCCGAGCTTAGGGTAGTGGTTAGCCTAGCATAGTTGCGTAATAGGCCTAACACACCTGCCGACATGACATTAACGCATTTATAACATCTACGGTGTCACGGCCACTATTTTCTCTTACCATTAAGATATCTGTGTGCTTGTCAGATGGCCTTTCACACAAAAAATAGTACAAATTTGTTTAACTCGCTTTTTTATTTCAAGTAAGTAGATTTGTATGGTTTGTAGACAGGTAATTAATAATCTAGAAACCACAATGAATTGTTAAAGCATATGTTTTAAATTCGACAAAATAAGTTAACCATTTTTTAGTTTACTAGTGGAGTGGGCTGATCAGACACGTTATTTTTGGCTTGAAAACAATATTTCTTTCAGTTAAATTTGGCAAGATAAAGGAAGACAGATTTTTTAAATTAAGACCAATAGTA
Source organism: Calephelis nemesis (assembly GCA_002245505.1). Classification (NCBI taxonomy): domain Eukaryota; kingdom Metazoa; phylum Arthropoda; class Insecta; order Lepidoptera; family Riodinidae; genus Calephelis; species Calephelis nemesis. Next base: position 451,846 of record NJDD01000764.1, read on the forward strand.
ATTATTATTTCTTGTTACTAAGTGTCATAACGGATACTGCACACTTTCGACGGGCAACATCGCATCGGGCGCATCGCCGCGCAACAATCCGCCTAGATCACTTTCATACCTTTTGTATGAAGCGCCACACTCTATGTACTTAACAAATTAGAATGCGACGCGCCTCGACTTGACACGCTCGCACTGCTGCCGTCTAAATGAGTGCGCTATTCTTAAATACCCTGTTTCTCTCATAATTGCGAAAAGCAGCACGTACTTTCATTAAAAATTTAGATTTGGGTTTTTCTGGGGATCTGCTACAAACTTAACCCTATGTTGCTAGTTGCTGAAGTTGCTGAGATTAAAAAACAGGCTATAATTATATGACCATAACCTTGAATAAAATTTGATCAATCATGAAAAATGAGCTTATGAAGATTTTTTATACGGAATATGAAAAATTGTATTACTTGTAAATTGGTTACTGCTAAACAAATATTTTTTTTATTTTAGTAACAACACGTACAAATAAACCATTTTCAATTATGTGTTAATCATACACGTCATTATTTACCTTCATAGTAAGATTGGCTTCTCTTCTTATAATGCTCACATGATGCCATTGCGTGTCGTTTAGACTTGTTCCTTTTGAGGATGACAGCTCACTTTCACCGGCACCAAGGTTTATGTGCAGTATCAATCTCCCATTTTCCAAACGAATCTAAAATAAACACTACATGTGAGTAATTTTTCTTTTTGATAAGACGGCGTGAAATCATACGACTCAGCTGATGGTAAGAGACAACCGTGGTAAGAGACACCGTACCACATGGTGTGTACCACAGTTGCTCTCTTATGGATGGGGCGTTAGGTGAATCGTTTATGCCAATCTCCGAACCGCTGACACTGTCATTAAGGCGGTAGGAATAGATAGGGTGGTGAATCCCTACCCGGAGAAGTTGCAGGGCGACACTCTACCACCAGGCCTTTTTGATAGTTACTTTTGTACATGAACAAAAGTCGGCGGCATTTACAAAAATTAACAGTTTGATAAAAATATATTTTTTGTTTAAGGATCGAAAATAACTCTAATTAAGTCATTAACGGCCAATGTTAATAATATTTCTCTAAAGATGGATTTCAAGCAATCTAGATAGCTGCGTATCCGCCGGCCTATCCTACACCTAATTACCATATTTATCCTGTGCACAGATATGTTATTGGCAAGCGATAACATAAAAATGGATCAAAATATCAATCTTGGACAGCAAGATTTGGATTAGAATTGATTATTAATATTGGCCGTAAGTCGCTCACAGGGTATAGTGTAGAGGTTGCATTACGACGCAAATTCTACTGGCTGCTTAAAAAGTATATTAAAGTAGACTGTAACTCTTTTTTTTACGCTACTTATTAGTTCTGAGTAACAAAAATCAGCCAATACGATGCGACCCGGCCCGACTGAGTGTGTTTTGAATGCGAACCGACCCGACAAGTTCCACTCTGCCAACAAACTGTTTGCGCTATCCTTAAGAATGTCTTTTATTTTTTGGATTTTAGATTTGTCAAACCTTATTTTTGCCAAATCTGCATTTTTATTTGCGCATTCGACAAAACTTCTCAGGTAGAGTAGGCAAGTAGTAGTAGTATAGTAAATAAAGAAAAAATGTTTTTAGTACATTTTTTTGCTGTCAATAATGCAATATTGGTATGTAGTACTTTTTTATGACATTGAAAGGCAAACAAGCAAATGGATTTCCTGATGGAGAAATTCACGCCGCCTAGGTCTATAGGTGTCTATTGGTGTGAACCAATAGTAATTATGCATTACGGATTGTGAAACGTTGATTCAGAGAAGTCGAACTTTCTGTCAACGCCCTACAAAACTGTCCATTTACTAAGAGGCGCTCAGTGGATAAACTAAAAGAGCCCTCTTTCTTTGGAAGGACTAGATATTTTTCTAAATTCAGAAGTTAAATATCTGGGCTCCAGGTTAATTTCTGGTCTCGTGTTAACACTAGACCAGAAATTAACCTGGAGTTCTCCCATAGATCAGTTAGTAAGGAAAGCTATAATCTATGTTAAAAACATTTGAAAATAAACACAAACAATAGAATTTTTTTATAAGAATGGAGAAAAAGATTTTTAGGTACCTATATAAGAAACAATTGCAAAGCACATGTAGAACCTGTACGTAATTAGATAATTTTGTATCTACTTTAAATTTATACAAAATATATATAGAACTTTAGGAACTTCGACGAAATGTACAAAATAGGACACCTGGATAGCTGTAAACTTTATTTTATAAGTTTTTAAGAACACTACTACAATTACCTTTTACCCAATACAATTACCTATTACCCAATTTTTTTTAAAAAGAATGCGCAAGAAAGACACATTAATAGAATAAATCCAAATCAATTCTGTGTGCCTCAATGCATACTACTAGGCAAAATTTTAAAGCAACATGTATTTCAAGTCCTTTAAATTCCAATTTACCAGGAAATGCATTTAGAAGAACCCATACTAATATCATAAATGCGAAAATCTGAATGTCAATAACAAGCCGCTGGGCTAATTTTGATGAAATTTGATATGTATATAAAGACCCGAGTTCAGTCATTGGCTACTTAAAAAAACAACTATTAAACGACAATGATAGTAGAGAAAGTTTGCATGAAAATCTATTTTATGCTGACGAAGTTGCAGGAAAACAGATGGTCTTTCTATTATGTGTCAAGATTAACAATTGTATTTAGTAGTTGAATAGTGTTATATTTGTTTGTATTTCTTTGGATGCACAAATAAGTAATATTAAATTCAATTAAGAGCTCGTAAAATAGTGATTTATAAATAATTTATTAAAAAACAATGAAAAACGAAAAGGTAAAAATTTGTGGAGTGCGGATTTTAATTACATGATTTTGGTGATGTTACTACTATGTTAATTCTATTAAATGAAATTACGTAATTAATACAATAGTATTAATGATAAGGAAATTTATGAATTGTAGTATTTTATAAGTATGATACAGATATAACAGAATAGTGGTATACAGATACATATAAAAGAATAATATATGTATGATAGAAAAAATATCCCTGGGCAAATTACACAAATTGAATCTTACCCCAAAATAAGCAAATTATAATTTCTGGTATCCCAACACACAACCCAAATCACAAGCATATAATTATATAATTTAATGAAATAATTAAATTATATAATATAATTATATATTACATAATATATTATATGCTTGTGTTTTGGGTGTTAGTCAATAATACTAATATAAAGAAATAATTAGATACCAGAATAAATTTGATAAACTCCTAGCGTGGAAATGCAAACATTTAGATGATCATTACACAAATGTGTACCCCCATCGGAAATCGAATCTGAGCCTCGCAGTTGGTTGGTGTAGTTAACGTATGTTCTCGTTTTTCATACACATGTGTGCTCAATCAAACAGGGTAGAATAAGTTAGGATAAAATTGTTAGTAATTTTATATTGTCAAAATTTACTGTAAATAATTCTATTTCTAATACTTACAGGCTTATTCATAAACGTTGCTTAACTTTTAATCACCAATTTAAGCAATGCTTAAAAAAATTCTTATTCATAAACGCTATTTAGAGTTAATCATTTGTTTAAATATACTCTTAAATAGCTGTCACTTTAAGCAACCTCGGACCCTTGTTTAAAATTTTAATCAACAAAATGGCTGACTAAATTTCAAATGGCTTATTGCATTTAATATGGCTTATTTGTGTATTCTTATGATTTTTTTTATAATACATGCATTGAAATATTTTGATTTCGTTGAAGTGTGGACAAAATTGGATGCGATATGTAGGATTTTGGAACAATATAGGACTGTAATAACATGTTTTACTATGGAGATGGCCAATGACTCCTACGAAGAAACGAATAGTTTTCCAGAGCATTTTGTTATGATATTGG